>OZ034817.1:61167411-61433929 GCA_964030455.1 Linum trigynum | reverse complement strand
AGAAATTGCACTTTTAACCGAACTTTTCGTTAGCCCACAAGCTATTTGGTGAAAAAATGAAATTTCTTTAGAGACCTTTTTTCTTGCAAATTCCAACTCTATGGCGTTCCTCTCGGTCACTCGATTCCAACGCAACCTCCCTTCCCCTCATTGCCCATCGGTGCAATGAGAAATTGCACTTTAAACCGAACTTTTCGTTACCCCACAAGCCAATTTGGTGAAAAAATGAAATTTCTTTAGAGACCTTTTTTCTTGCAAATTCCAACTCTATGGCGTTCCTCTAGGTCACACGATTCCAACGCAACCTCCCTTCCCCTCATTGGCCATCGGTGCAATGAGAAATTGCACTTTAAACAGAACTTTTCGTTACCCCACAAGCCTATTTGGTGAAAAAATGAAATTTCTTTAGAGACCTTTTTTCTTGCAAATTCCAACTCTATGGCGTTCCTCTCAGTCACACGATTCCAACGCAACCTCCCTACCCCTCATTGGCCATCGGTGCAATGAGAAATTGCACTTTTAACCGAACTTTTCGTTAGCCCACAAGCCTATTTGGTGAAAAAATGAAATTTCTTTAGAGACCTTTTTTCTTGCAAATTCCAACTCTATGGCGTTCCTCTCGGTCACTCGATTCCAACGCAACCTCCCTTCCCCTCATTGCCCATCGGTGCAATGAGAAATTGCACTTTAAACCGAACTTTTCGTTACCCCACAAGCCAATTTGGTGAAAAAATGAAATTTCTTTAGAGACCTTTTTTCTTGCAAATTCCAACTCTATGGCGTTCCTCTAGGTCACACGATTCCAACGCAACCTCCCTTCCCCTCATTGGCCATCGGTGCAATGAGAAATTGCACTTTAAACCGAACTTTTCGTTACCCCACAAGCCTATTTGGTGAAAAAAAGAAATTTCTTTAGAGACCTTTTTTCTTGCAAATTCCAACTCTATGGCGTTCCTCTCAGTCACACGATTCCAACGCAACCTCCCTACCCCTCATTTGCCATCGGTGCAATGAGAAATTGCACTTTTAATCGAACTTTTCGTTAGCCCACAAGCCTATTTGGTGAAAAAATGAAATTTCTTTAGAGACCTTTTTTCTTGCAAATTTCAACTCTATGGCGTTCCTCTAGGTCACACGATTCCAACGCAACCTCCCTTCCCCTCATTGGCCATCGGTGCAATGAGAAATTGCACTTTAAACCGAACTTTTCGTTAGCCCACAAGCCTATTTGGTGAAAAAATGAAATTTCTTTAGAGACCTTTTTTCTTGCAAATTCCAACTCTATGGCGTTCCTCTAGGTCACACGATTCCAACGCAACCTCCCTTCCCCTCTTTGGCCATCGGTGCAATGAGAAATTGCACTTTTAACCGAACTTTTCGTTAGCCCACAAGCCTATTTGGTGAAAAAATGAAATTTCTTTAGAGACCTTTTTTCTTGCAAATTCCAACTCTATGGCGTTCCTCTCGGTCACACGATTCCAACGCAACCTCCCTTCCCCTCATTGGCCATCGGTGCAATGAGAAATTGCACTTTTAACCGAACTTTTCGTTAGCCCACAAGCCTATTTGGTGAAAAAATGAAATTTCTTTAGAGACCTTTTTTCTTGCAAATTCCAACTCTATGGCGTTCCTCTCGGTCACACGATTCCAACGCAACCTCCCTTCCCCTCATTGGCCATCGGTGCAATGAGAAATTACACTTTTAACCGAACTTTTCGTGAGCCCACAAGCCTATTTGGTGAAAAAAGTGAAATTTCTTTAGAGACCTTTTTTCTTGAAAATTCCTACTCCATGGCGTTCCTCTCGGTCACACGATTCCAACGCAACCTCCCTTCCTATCATTGGCCATCGGTGCAATGAGAAATTGCACTTTAAACCGAACTTTTCGTTAGCCCACAAGCCTATTTGGTGAAAAAATGAAATTTCTTTAGAGACCTTTTTTCTTGCAAATTCCAACTCTATGGCGTTCCTCTCGGTCACACGATTCCAACGCAACCTCCCTTCCCCTCATTGGCCATCGGTGCAATGAGAAATTGCACTTTTAACCGAACTTTTCGTTAGCCCACAAGCCTATTTGGTGAAAAAATGAAATTTCTTTAGAGACCTTTTTTCTTGCAAATTCCAACTCTATGGCGTTCCTCTCGGTCACACGATTCCAACGCAACCTCCCTTCCCCTCATTGGCCATCGGTGCAATGAGAAATTGCACTTTTAACCGAACTTTTCGTTAGCCCACAAGCCTATTTGGTGAAAAAATGAAATTTCTTTAGAGAGCTTTTTTCTTGCAAATTCCAACTCTATGGCGTTCCTCTCGGTCACACGATTCCAACGCAACCTCCCTTCCCCTCATTGGCCATCGGTGCAATGAGAAATTGCACTTTTAACCGAACTTTTCGTTAGCCCACAAGCCTATTTGGTGAAAAAATGAAATTTCTTTAGAGACCTTTTTTCTTGCAAATTCCAACTCTATGGCGTTCCTCTCGGTCACACGATTCCAACGCAACCTCCCTTCCCCTCATTGGCCATCGGTGCAATGAGAAATTGCACTTTTAACCGAACTTTTCGTTAGCCCACAAGCCTATTTGGTGAAAAAATGAAATTTCTTTAGAGACCTTTTTTCTTGCAAATTCCAACTCTATGGCGTTCCTCTCGGTCACACGATTCCAACGCAACCTCCCTTCCCCTCATTGGCCATCGGTGCAATGAGAAATTACACTTTTAACCGAACTTTTCGTGAGCCCACAAGCCTATTTGGTGAAAAAAGTGAAATTTCTTTAGAGACCTTTTTTCTTGAAAATTCCTACTCCATGGCGTTCCTCTCGGTCACACGATTCCAACGCAACCTCCCTTCTTCACAATGGCCATCGGTGCAATGAGAAATTGCACTTTAAACCGAACTTTTCGTTAGCCCACAAGCCTATTTGGTGAAAAAATGAAATTTCTTTAGAGACCTTTTTTCTTGCAAATTCCAACTCTATGGCGTTCCTCTCAGTCACACGATTCCAACGCAACCTCCCTACCCCTCATTGGCCATCGGTGCAATGAGAAATTGCACTTTTAATCGAACTTTTCGTTAGCCCACAAGCCTATTTGGTGAAAAAATGAAATTTCTTTAGAGACCTTTTTTCTTGCAAATTCCAACAATATGGCGTTCCTCTCGGTCACACGATTCCAACGCAACCTCCCCACCCCTCATTGGCCATCGGTGCAATGAGAAATTACACTTTTAACCGAACTTTTCGTGAGCCCACAAGCCTATTTGGTGAAAAAAGTGAAATTTCTTTGGAGACCTTTTTTCTTGCAAATTCCTACTCCATGGCGTTCCTCTAGGTCATACGATTCCAACGCAACCTCCCTTCCTCTCATTGGCCATCGGTGCAATGAGAAATTGCACTTTAAACCGAACTTTTCGTTAGCCCACAAGCCTATTTGGTGAAAAAATGAAATTTCTTTAGAGACCTTTTTTCTTGCAAATTCCAACTCTATGGCGGTCCTCTCGGTCACACGATTCCAACGCAACCTCCCTTCCCCTCATTGGCCATCGGTGCAATGAGAAATTGCACTTTTAACCGAACTTTTCGTTAGCCCACAAGCCTATTTGGTGAAAAAATGAAATTTCTTTAGAGACCTTTTTTCTTGCAAATTCCAACTCTATGGCGTTCCTCTCGGTCACACGATTCCAACGCAACCTCCCTTCCCCTCATTGGCCATCGGTGCAATGAGAAATTGCACTTTAAACCGAACTTTTCGTTAGCCCACAAGCCTATTTGGTGAAAAAATGAAATTTCTTTAGAGACCTTTTTTCTTGCAAATTCCAACTCTATGGCGTTCCTCTCAGTCACACGATTCCAACGCAACCTCCCTACCCCTCATTTGCCATCGGTGCAATGAGAAATTGCACTTTTAATCGAACTTTTCGTTAGCCCACAAGCCTATTTGGTGAAAATATGAAATTTCTTTAGAGACCTTTTTTCTTGCAAATTCCAACTCTATGGCGTTCCTCTCGGTCACACGATTCCAACGCAACCTCCCTTCCCCTCATTGGCCATCGGTGCAATGAGAAATTGCACTTTTAACCGAACTTTTCGTTAGCCCACAAGCCTATTTGGTGAAAAAATGAAATTTCTTTAGAGACCTTTTTTCTTGCAAATTCCAACTCTATGGCGTTCCTCTGGGTCACACGATTCCAACGCAACCTCCCTTCCCCTCATTGGCCATCGGTGCAATGAGAAATTGCACTTTTAACCGAACTTTCGTTATCCCACAAGCTATTTGGTGAAAAAATGAAATTTCTTTAGAGACCTTTTTTCTTGCAAATTCCAACTCTATGGCGTTCCTCTCGGTCACACGATTCCAACGCAACCTCCCTTCCCCTCATTGGCCATCGGTGCAATGAGAAATTGCACTTTAAACCGAACTTTTCGTTAGCCCACAAACCTATTTGGTGAAAAAATGAAATTTCTTTAGAGACCTTTTTTCTTGCAAATTCCTACTCCATGGCGTTCCTCTAGGTCACACGATTCCAACGCAACCTCCCTTCCCCTCATTGGCCATCGGTGCAATGAGAAATTGCACTTTAAACCGAACTTTTCGTCAGCCCACAAGCCTATTTGGTGAAAAAATAAAATTTCTTTAGAGACCTTTTTTCTTGCAAATTCCAACTCTATGGCGTTCCTCTCAGTCACACGATTCCAACGCAACCTCCCTACCCCTCATTTGCCATCGGTGCAATGAGAAATTGCACTTTTAATCGAACTTTTCGTTAGCCCACAAGCCTATTTGGTGAAAAAATGAAATTTCTATAGAGACCTTTTTTCTTGCAAATTCCAACTCTATGGCGTTCCTCTCGGTCACACGATTCCAACGCAACCTCCCTTCCCCTCATTGGCCATCGGTGCAATGAGAAATTGCACTTTTAACTGAACTTTTCGTTAGCCCACAAGCCTATTTGGTGAAAAAATGAAATTTCTTTAGAGACCTTTTTCTTGCAAATTCCAACTCTATGGCGTTCCTCTCGGTCACACGATTCCAACGCAACCTCCCTTCCCCTCATTGGCCATCGGTGCAATGAGAAATTGCACTTTAAACCGAACTTTTCGTTACCCCACAAGCCTATTTGGTGAAAAAATGAAATTTCTTTAGAGACCTTTTTTCTTGCAAATTCCAACTCTATGGCGTTCCTCTCGGTCACACGATTCCAACGCAACCTCCCTTCCCCTCATTGGCCATCGGTGCAATGAGAAATTGCACTTTTAACCGAACTTTTCGTTAGCCCACAAGCCTATTTGGTGAAAAAATGAAATTTCTTTAGAGACCTTTTTTGTTGCCAATTCCAACTCTATGGCGTTCCTCTCGGTCACACGATTCCAACGCAACCTCCCTTCCCCACATTGGCCATCGGTGCAATGAGAAATTACACTTTTAACCGAACTTTTCGTGAGCCCACAAGCCTATTTGGTGAAAAAAGTGAAATTTCTGTAGAGACCTTTTTTCTTGAAAATTTCTACTCCATGGCGTTCCTCTCGGTCACACGATTCCAACGCAGCCTCCCTTCCTCTCATTGGCCATCGGTGCAATGAGAAATTGCACTTTAAACCGAACTTTTCGTTAGCCCACAAGCCTATTTGGTGAAAAAATGAAATTTCTTTAGAGACCTTTTTTCTTGCAAATTCCAACTCTATGGCGTTCCTCTCGGTCACACGATTCCAACGCAACCTCCCTTCCCCTCATTGGCCATCGGTGCAATGAGAAATTGCACTTTTAACCGAACTTTTCGTTAGCCCACAAGCCTATTTGGTGAAAAAATGAAATTTCTTTAGAGACCTTTTTTCTTGCAAATTCCAACTCTATGGCGTACCTCTCGGTCACACGATTCCAACGCAACCTCCCTTCCCCTCATTGGCCATCGGTGCAATGAGAAATTGCACTTTTAACCGAACTTTTCGTTAGCCCACAAGCCTATTTAGTGAAAAAATGAAATTTCTTTAGAGACCTTTTTTCTTGCAAATTCCAACTCTATGGCGTTCCTCTCGGTCACACGATTCCAACGCAACCTCCCTTCCCCTCATTGGCCATCGGTGCAATGAGAAATTGCACTTTAAACCGAACTTTTCGTTACCCCACAAGCCTATTTGGTGAAAAAAAGAAATTTCTTTAGAGACCTTTTTTCTTGCAAATTCCAACTCTATGGCGTTCCTCTCAGTCACACGATTCCAACGCAACCTCCCTACCCCTCATTTGCCATCGGTGCAATGAGAAATTGCACTTTTAATCGAACTTTTCGTTAGCCCACAAGCCTATTTGGTGAAAAAATGAAATTTCTTTAGAGACCTTTTTTCTTGCAAATTTCAACTCTATGGCGTTCCTCTAGGTCACACGATTCCAACGCAACCTCCCTTCCCCTCATTGGCCATCGGTGCAATGAGAAATTGCACTTTAAACCGAACTTTTCGTTAGCCCACAAGCCTATTTGGTGAAAAAATGAAATTTCTTTAGAGACCTTTTTTCTTGCAAATTTCAACTCTATGGCGGTCCTCTCGGTCACACGATTCCAACGCAACCTCCCTTCCCCTCATTGGCCATCGGTGCAATGAGAAATTGCACTTTTAACCGAACTTTTCGTTAGCCCACAAGCCTATTTGGTGAAAAAATGAAATTTCTTTAGAGACCTTTTTTCTTGCAAATTCCAACTCTATGGCGTTCCTCTCGGTCACACGATTCCAACGCAACCTCCCTTCCCCTCATTGGCCATCGGTGCAATGAGAAATTGCACTTTAAACCGAACTTTTCGTTAGCCCACAAGCCTATTTGGTGAAAAAATGAAATTTCTTTAGAGACCTTTTTTCTTGCAAATTCCAACTCTATGGCGTTCCTCTCAGTCACACGATTCCAACGCAACCTCCCTACCCCTCATTTGCCATCGGTGCAATGAGAAATTGCACTTTTAATCGAACTTTTCGTTAGCCCACAAGCCTATATTTGGTGAAAATATGAAATTTCTTTAGAGACCTTTTTTCTTGCAAATTCCAACTCTATGGCGTTCCTCTCGGTCACACGATTCCAACGCAACCTCCCTTCCCCTCATTGGCCATCGGTGCAATGAGAAATTGCACTTTTAACCGAACTTTTCGTTAGCCCACAAGCCTATTTGGTGAAAAAATGAAATTTCTTTAGAGACCTTTTTTCTTGCAAATTCCAACTCTATGGCGTTCCTCTGGGTCACACGATTCCAACGCAACCTCCCTTCCCCTCATTGGCCATCGGTGCAATGAGAAATTGCACTTTTAACCGAACTTTCGTTATCCCACAAGCTATTTGGTGAAAAAATGAAATTTCTTTAGAGACCTTTTTTCTTGCAAATTCCAACTCTATGGCGTTCCTCTCGGTCACACGATTCCAACGCAACCTCCCTTCCCCTCATTGGCCATCGGTGCAATGAGAAATTGCACTTTAAACCGAACTTTTCGTTAGCCCACAAACCTATTTGGTGAAAAAATGAAATTTCTTTAGAGACCTTTTTTCTTGCAAATTCCAACTCTATGGCGTACCTCTCGGTCACACGATTCCAACGCAACCTCCCTTCCCCTCATTGGCCATCGGTGCAATGAGAAATTGCACTTTTAACCGAACTTTTCGTTAGCCCACAAGCCTATTTAGTGAAAAAATGAAATTTCTTTAGAGACCTTTTTTCTTGCAAATTCCAACTCTATGGCGTTCCTCTCGGTCACACGATTCCAACGCAACCTCCCTTCCCCTCATTGGCCATCGGTGCAATGAGAAATTGCACTTTAAACCGAACTTTTCGTTAGCCCACAAGCCTATTTGGTGAAAAAATGAAATTTCTTTAGAGACCTTTTTTCTTGCAAATTCCAACTCTATGGCGTTCCTCTCAGTCACACGATTCCAACGCAACCTCCCTACCCCTCATTTGCCATCGGTGCAATGAGAAATTGCACTTTTAATCGAACTTTTCGTTAGCCCACAAGCCTATTTGGTGAAAATATGAAATTTCTTTAGAGACCTTTTTTCTTGCAAATTCCAACTCTATGGCGTTCCTCTCGGTCACACGATTCCAACGCAACCTCCCTTCCCCTCATTGGCCATCGGTGCAATGAGAAATTGCACTTTTAACCGAACTTTTCGTTAGCCCACAAGCTATTTGGTGAAAAAATGAAATTTCTTTAGAGACCTTTTTTCTTGCAAATTCCAACTCTATGGCGTTCCTCTCGGTCACACGATTCCAACGCAACCTCCCTTCCCCTCATTGGCCATCGGTGCAATGAGAAATTGCACTTTTAACCGAACTTTTCGTTAGCCCACAAGCCTATTTGGTGAAAAAATGAAATTTCTTTAGAGACCTTTTTTCTTGCAAATTCCAACTCTATGGCGTTCCTCTCGGTCACACGATTCCAACGCAACCTCCCTTCCCCTCATTGGCCATCGGTGCAATGAGAAATTACACTTTTAACCGAACTTTTCGTGAGCCCACAAGCCTATTTGGTGAAAAAAGTGAAATTTCTTTAGAGACCTTTTTTCTTGAAAATTCCTACTCCATGGCGTTCCTCTCGGTCACACGATTCCAACGCAACCTCCCTTCCTATCATTGGCCATCGGTGCAATGAGAAATTGCACTTTAAACCGAACTTTTCGTTAGCCCACAAGCCTATTTGGTGAAAAAATGAAATTTCTTTAGAGACCTTTTTTCTTGCAAATTCCAACCCTATGGCGTTCCTCTCGGTCACACGATTCCAACGCAACCTCCCTTCCCCTCATTGGCCATCGGTGCAATGAGAAATTGCACTTTTAACCGAACTTTTCGTTAGCCCACAAGCCTATTTGGTGAAAAAATGAAATTTCTTTAGAGACCTTTTTTCTTGCAAATTCCAACTCTATGGCGTTCCTCTCGGTCACACGATTCCAACGCAACCTCCCTTCCCCTCATTGGCCATCGGTGCAATGAGAAATTGCACTTTTAACCGAACTTTTCGTTAGCCCACAAGCCTATTTGGTGAAAAAATGAAATTTCTTTAGAGACCTTTTTTCTTGCAAATTCCAACTCTATGGCGTTCCTCTCGGTCACACGATTCCAACGCAACCTCCCTTCCCCTCATTGGCCATCGGTGCAATGAGAAATTGCACTTTTAACCGAACTTTTCGTTAGCCCACAAGCCTATTTGGTGAAAAAATGAAATTTCTTTAGAGACCTTTTTTCTTGCAAATTCCAACTCTATGGCGTTCCTCTCGGTCACACGATTCCAACGCAACCTCCCTTCCCCTCATTGGCCATCGGTGCAATGAGAAATTACACTTTTAACCGAACTTTTCGTGAGCCCACAAGCCTATTTGGTGAAAAAAGTGAAATTTCTTTAGAGACCTTTTTTCTTGAAAATTCCTACTCCATGGCGTTCCTCTCGGTCACACGATTCCAACGCAACCTCCCTTCTTCACAATGGCCATCGGTGCAATGAGAAATTGCACTTTAAACCGAACTTTTCGTTAGCCCACAAGCCTATTTGGTGAAAAAATGAAATTTCTTTAGAGACCTTTTTTCTTGCAAATTCCAACTCTATGGCGTTCCTCTCAGTCACACGATTCCAACGCAACCTCCCTACCCCTCATTGGCCATCGGTGCAATGAGAAATTGCACTTTTAATCGAACTTTTCGTTAGCCCACAAGCCTATTTGGTGAAAAAATGAAATTTCTTTAGAGACCTTTTTTCTTGCAAATTCCAACAATATGGCGTTCCTCTCGGTCACACGATTCCAACCCAACCTCCCCACCCCTCATTGGCCATCGGTGCAATGAGAAATTACACTTTTAACCGAACTTTTCGTGAGCCACAAGCCTATTTGGTGAAAAAAGTGAAATTTCTTTGGAGACCTTTTTTCTTGCAAATTCCTACTCCATGGCGTTCCTCTAGGTCATACGATTCCAACGCAACCTCCCTTCCTCTCATTGGCCATCGGTGCAATGAGAAATTGCACTTTAAACCGAACTTTTCGTTAGCCCACAAGCCTATTTGGTGAAAAAATGAAATTTCTTTAGAGACCTTTTTTCTTGCAAATTCCAACTCTATGGCGGTCCTCTCGGTCACACGATTCCAACGCAACCTCCCTTCCCCTCATTGGCCATCGGTGCAATGAGAAATTGCACTTTTAACCGAACTTTTCGTTAGCCCACAAGCCTATTTGGTGAAAAAATGAAATTTCTTTAGAGACCTTTTTTCTTGCAAATTCCAACTCTATGGCGTTCCTCTCGGTCACACGATTCCAACGCAACCTCCCTTCCCCTCATTGGCCATCGGTGCAATGAGAAATTGCACTTTAAACCGAACTTTTCGTTAGCCCACAAGCCTATTTGGTGAAAAAATGAAATTTCTTTAGAGACCTTTTTTCTTGCAAATTCCAACTCTATGGCGTTCCTCTCAGTCACACGATTCCAACGCAACCTCCCTACCCCTCATTTGCCATCGGTGCAATGAGAAATTGCACTTTTAATCGAACTTTTCGTTAGCCCACAAGCCTATTTGGTGAAAATATGAAATTTCTTTAGAGACCTTTTTTCTTGCAAATTCCAACTCTATGGCGTTCCTCTCGGTCACACGATTCCAACGCAACCTCCCTTCCCCTCATTGGCCATCGGTGCAATGAGAAATTGCACTTTAAACTGAACTTTTCGTTAGCCCACAAGCCTATTTGGTGAAAAAATGAAATTTCTTTAGAGATCTTTTTTCTTGCAAATTCCAACTCTATGGCGTTCCTCTCGGTCACACGATTCCAACGCAACCTCCCTTCCCCTCATTGGCCATCGGTGCAATGAGAAATTGCACTTTAAACCGAACTTTTCGTTAGCCCACAAGCCTATTTGGTGAAAAAATGAAATTTCTTTAGAGACCTTTTTTCTTGCAAATTCCAACTCTATGGCGTTCCTCTCGTTCACACGATTCCAACGCAACCTCCCTTCCCCTCATTGGCCATCGGTGCAATGAGAAATTGCACTTTAAACCGAACTTTTCGTTAGCCCACAAGCCTATTTGGTGAAAAAATGAAATTTCTTTAGAGACCTTTTTTCTTGCAAATTCCAACTCTATGGCGTTCCTCTCAGTCACACGATTCCAACGCAACCTCCCTACCCCTCATTTGCCATCGGTGCAATGAGAAATTGCACTTTTAATCGAACTTTTCGTTAGCCCACAAGCCTATTTGGTGAAAATATGAAATTTCTTTAGAGACCTTTTTTCTTGCAAATTCCAACTCTATGGCGTTCCTCTCGGTCACACGATTCCAACGCAACCTCCCTTCCCCTCATTGGCCATCGGTGCAATGAGAAATTGCACTTTTAACTGAACTTTTAGATAGCCCACAAGCATATTTGGTGAAAAAATGAAATTTCTTTAGAGACTTTTTTCTTGCAAATTCCAACTCTATGGCGTTCCTCTCGGTCACACGATTCCAACGCAACCTCCCTTCCCCTCATTGGCCATCGGTGCAATGAGAAATTGCACTTTAAACCGAACTTTTCGTTAGCCCACAAGCCTATTTGGTGAAAAAATGAAATTTCTTTAGAGACCTTTTTTCTTGCAAATTCCAACTCTATGGCGTTCCTCTCAGTCACACGATTCCAACGCAACCTCCCTACCCCTCATTTGCCATCGGTGCAATGAGAAATTGCACTTTTAATCGAACTTTTCGTTAGCCCACAAGCCTATTTGGTGAAAATATGAAATTTCTTTAGAGACCTTTTTTCTTGCAAATTCCAACTCTATGGCGTTCCTCTCGGTCACACGATTCCAACGCAACCTCCCTTCCCCTCATTGGCCATCGGTGCAATGAGAAATTGCACTTTAAACTGAACTTTTCGTTAGCCCACAAGCCTATTTGGTGAAAAAATGAAATTTCTTTAGAGACCTTTTTTCTTGCAAATTCCAACTCTATGGCGTTCCTCTCGGTCACACGATTCCAACGCAACCTCCCTTCCCCTCATTGGCCATCGGTGCAATGAGAAATTACACTTTTAACCGAACTTTTCGTGAGCCCACAAGCCTATTTGGTGAAAAAAGTGAAATTTCTTTAGAGACCTTTTTTCTTGAAAATTCCTACTCCATGGCGTTCCTCTCGGTCACACGATTCCAACGCAACCTCCCTTCCTATCATTGGCCATCGGTGCAATGAGAAATTGCACTTTAAACCGAACTTTTCGTTAGCCCACAAGCCTATTTGGTGAAAAAATGAAATTTCTTTAGAGACCTTTTTTCTTGCAAATTCCAACTCTATGGCGTTCCTCTCGGTCACACGATTCCAACGCAACCTCCCTTCCCCTCATTGCCCATCGGTGCAATGAGAAATTGCACTTTTAACCGAACTTTTCGTTAGCCCACAAGCCTATTTGGTGAAAAAATGAAATTTCTTTAGAGACCTTTTTTCTTGCAAATTCCAACTCTATGGCGTTCCTCTCGGTCACACGATTCCAACGCAACCTCCCTTCCCCTCATTGGCCATCGGTGCAATGAGAAATTGCACTTTTAACCGAACTTTTCGTTAGCCCACAAGCCTATTTGGTGAAAAAATGAAATTTCTTTAGAGAGCTTTTTTCTTGCAAATTCCAACTCTATGGCGTTCCTCTCAGTCACACGATTCCAACGCAACCTCCCTTCCCCTCATTGGCCATCGGTGCAATGAGAAATTGCACTTTTAACCGAACTTTTCGTTAGCCCACAAGCCTATTTGGTGAAAAAATGAAATTTCTTTAGAGACCTTTTTTCTTGCAAATTCCAACTCTATGGCGTTCCTCTCGGTCACACGATTCCAACGCAACCTCCCTTCCCCTCATTGGCCATCGGTGCAATGAGAAATTGCACTTTTAACCGAACTTTTCGTTAGCCCACAAGCCTATTTGGTGAAAAAATGAAATTTCTTTAGAGACCTTTTTTCTTGCAAATTCCAACTCTATGGCGTTCCTCTCGGTCACACGATTCCAACGCAACCTCCCTTCCCCTCATTGGCCATCGGTGCAATGAGAAATTACACTTTTAACCGAACTTTTCGTGAGCCCACAAGCCTATTTGGTGAAAAAAGTGAAATTTCTTTAGAGACCTTTTTTCTTGAAAATTCCTACTCCATGGCGTTCCTCTCGGTCACACGATTCCAACGCAACCTCCCTTCTTCACAATGGCCATCGGTGCAATGAGAAATTGCACTTTAAACCGAACTTTTCGTTAGCCCACAAGCCTATTTGGTGAAAAAATGAAATTTCTTTAGAGACCTTTTTTCTTGCAAATTCCAACTCTATGGCGTTCCTCTCAGTCACACGATTCCAACGCAACCTCCCTACCCCTCATTGGCCATCGGTGCAATGAGAAATTGCACTTTTAATCGAACTTTTCGTTAGCCCACAAGCCTATTTGGTGAAAAAATGAAATTTCTTTAGAGACCTTTTTTCTTGCAAATTCCAACAATATGGCGTTCCTCTCGGTCACACGATTCCAACGCAACCTCCCCACCCCTCATTGGCCATCGGTGCAATGAGAAATTACACTTTTAACCGAACTTTTCGTGAGCCCACAAGCCTATTTGGTGAAAAAAGTGAAATTTCTTTGGAGACCTTTTTTCTTGCAAATTCCTACTCCATGGCGTTCCTCTAGGTCATACGATTCCAACGCAACCTCCCTTCCTCTCATTGGCCATCGGTGCAATGAGAAATTGCACTTTAAACCGAACTTTTCGTTAGCCCACAAGCCTATTTGGTGAAAAAATGAAATTTCTTTAGAGACCTTTTTTCTTGCAAATTCCAACTCTATGGCGGTCCTCTCGGTCACACGATTCCAACGCAACCTCCCTTCCCCTCATTGGCCATCGGTGCAATGAGAAATTGCACTTTTAACCGAACTTTTCGTTAGCCCACAAGCCTATTTGGTGAAAAAATGAAATTTCTTTAGAGACCTTTTTTCTTGCAAATTCCAACTCTATGGCGTTCCTCTCGGTCACACGATTCCAACGCAACCTCCCTTCCCCTCATTGGCCATCGGTGCAATGAGAAATTGCACTTTAAACCGAACTTTTCGTTAGCCCACAAGCCTATTTGGTGAAAAAATGAAATTTCTTTAGAGACCTTTTTTCTTGCAAATTCCAACTCTATGGCGTTCCTCTCAGTCACACGATTCCAACGCAACCTCCCTACCCCTCATTTGCCATCGGTGCAATGAGAAATTGCACTTTTAATCGAACTTTTCGTTAGCCCACAAGCCTATTTGGTGAAAATATGAAATTTCTTTAGAGACCTTTTTTCTTGCAAATTCCAACTCTATGGCGTTCCTCTCGGTCACACGATTCCAACGCAACCTCCCTTCCCCTCATTGGCCATCGGTGCAATGAGAAATTGCACTTTAAACTGAACTTTTCGTTAGCCCACAAGCCTATTTGGTGAAAAAATGAAATTTCTTTAGAGACCTTTTTTCTTGCAAATTCCAACTCTATGGCGTTCCTCTCGGTCACACGATTCCAACGCAACCTCCCTTCCCCTCATTGGCCATCGGTGCAATGAGAAATTGCACTTTAAACCGAACTTTTCGTTAGCCCACAAGCCTATTTGGTGAAAAAATGAAATTTCTTTAGAGACCTTTTTTCTTGCAAATTCCAACTCTATGGCGTTCCTCTCGTTCACACGATTCCAACGCAACCTCCCTTCCCCTCATTGGCCATCGGTGCAATGAGAAATTGCACTTTAAACCGAACTTTTCGTTAGCCCACAAGCCTATTTGGTGAAAAAATGAAATTTCTTTAGAGACCTTTTTTCTTGCAAATTCCAACTCTATGGCGTTCCTCGCGGTCACACGATTCCAACGCAACCTCCCTTCCCCTCATTGGCCATCGGTGCAATGAGAAATTGCACTTTAAACCGAACTTTTCGTTAGCCCACAAGCCTATTTGGTGAAAAAATGAAATTTCTTTAGAGACCTTTTTTCTTGCAAATTCCAACTCTATGGCGTTCCTCTCGTTCACACGATTCAAACGCAACCTCCCTTCCCCTCATAGGCCATCGGTGCAATGAGAAATTGCACTTTAAACCGAACTTTTCGTGAGCACACAAGCCTATTTGGTGAAAAAATGAAATTTCTTTAGAGACATTTTTTCTTGCAAATTCCAACTCTATGGCGTTCCTCTCGGTCACACGATTCCAACGCAACCTCCCTTCCCCTCGTTGGCCATCCGTGCAATGAGAAATTGCACTTTCAACCGAACTTTTTGTGAGCCCACAAGCCTATTTGTTGAAAAAATGAAATTTCCTTAGAGACCTTTTTTCTTGCTAATTCCAACTCTATGGCGTTCCTCACGGTCACACGATTCCAACGCAACCTCCCTTCCCCTCGTTGGCCATCCGTGCAATGAGAAATTGCACTTTCAACCGAACATTTCGTGAGCCCACAAGCCTATTTGGTGAAAAAATGAAATTTCTTTAGAGACCTTTTTTCTTGCAAATTCCAACTCTATGGCGTTCCTCTCGGTCACACGATTCCAACGCAACCTCCCTTCCCCTCATTTGCCATCGGTGCAATGAGAAATTGCACTTTCAACCGAACTTTTCGTGAGCCCACAAGCCTATTTGGTGAAAAAATGAAATTTCTTTAGAGACATTTTTTCTTGCAAATTCCAACTCTATGGCGTTCCTCTCGGTCACACGATTCCAACGCAACCTCCCTTCCCCTCGTTGGCCAACGGTGCAATGAGAAATTGCACTTTAAACCGAACTTTTCGTGAGCCCACAAGCCTATTTGGTGAAAAAATGAAATTTCTTTAGAGACCTTTTTTCTTGCAAATTCCAACTCTATGGCGTTCCTCTCGGTCACACGATTCCAACGCAAACTCCCTTCCCCTCGTTGGCCAACGGTGCAATGAGAAATTGCACTTTAAACCAAACTTTTCGTGAGCCCACAAGCCTATTTGGTGAAAAAATGAAATTTCTTTAGAGACCTTTTTTCTGGCAAATTCCAACTCTATGGCGTTCCTCTCGGTCACATGATTCCAACGCAACCTCCCTTCCACTCCTTGACCATCGGTGCAATGAGATATTTCACTTTTAACCGAACTTTTCGTGAGCCCACAAGCCTATTTGGTGAAAAATGAAATTTCTTTAGAGACCTTTTTTCTTGCAAATTCCAACTCTATGGCGTTCTTCTCGGTCACACGATTCCAACGCAACCTCCCTTCCCCTCATAGGCCATCGGTGCAATGAGAAATTGCACTTTTAACCGAACTTTTCGTGAGCCCACAAGCCTATTTGGTGAAAATCTGAAATTTCCTTAGAGACCTTTTTTCTTGCAAATTCCAACTCTATGGCGTTCCTCTCGGTCACACGATTCCAACGCAACCTCCCTTCCCCTCGTTGGCCATCCGTGCAATGAGAAATTGCACTTTCAACCGAACTTTTCGTGAGCCCACAAGCCTATTTGGTGAAAAAATGAAATTTCTTTAGAGACCTTTATTCTTGCATATTCCAACTCTATGGCGTTCCTCACGGTCACACGATTCCAACGCAACCTCCCTTCTCCTCATTGGCCATCGGTGCAATGAGAAATTGCACTTTAAACCGAACTTTTCGTGAGCCCACAAGCCTATTTGGTGAAAAATGAAATTTCTATAGAAATCTTTTTTCTTGCAAATTCCAACTCTATGGCGTTCCTCTCGGTCACACGATTCCAACGCAACCTCCCTTCCCCTCATTGGCCATCGGTGCAATGAGAAATTGCACTTTTAACCGAACTTTTCGTGAGCCCACAAGCCTATTTGGTGAAAAACAGAAATTTCTTTAGAGACCTTTTTTCTTGAAAATTCCAACTCTATGGCGTTCCTCACAGTCACACGATTCCAACGCAACCTCCCTTCCCCTCATTGGCCATCGGTGCAATGAGAAATTGCACTTTAAACTGAACTTTTCGTTAGCCCACAAGCCTATTTGGTGAAAAAATGAAATTTCTTCAGAGACCTTTTTTCTTGCAAATTCCAACTCTATGGCGTTCCTCTCGGTCACACGATTCCAACGCAACCTCCCTTCCCCTCATTTGCCATCGGTGCAATGAGAAATTGCATTTCAACCGAACTTTTCGTGAGCCCACAAGACTATTTGGTGAAAAAATGAAATTTCTTTAGAGACCTTTTTTCTTGCAAATTCCAACTCTATGGCCTTCCTCTCGGTCACACGATTCCAACGCAAACTCCCTTCCCCTCGTTGGCCAACAGTGCAATGAGAAATTGCACTTTCAACCGAACTTTTCGTGAGCCCACAAGCCTATTTGGTGAAAAAATGAAATTTCTTTAGAGACCTTTTTTCTTGCAAATTCCAACTCTATGGCGTTCCTCTCGGTCACACGATTCCAACGCAACCTCCCTTCCCCTCGTTGGCCATCGGTGCAATGAGAAATTGCACTTTAAACCGAACATTTCGTGAGCCCACAAGCCTATTTGGTGAAAAAATGAAATTTCTTTAGAGACCTTTTTTCTTGCAAATTCCAACTCTATGGCGTTCCTCTCGGTCACACGATTCCAACGCAACCTCCCTTCCCCTCATTTGCCATCGGTGCAATGAGAAATTGCATTTTCAACCGAACTTTTCGTGAGCCCACAAGCCTATTTGGTGAAAAAATGAAATTTCTTTAGAGACCTTTTTTCTTGCAAATTCCAACTCTATGGCGTTCCTCTCGGTCACACGATTCCAACGCAACCTCCCTTCCCCTCGTTGGCCAACGGTGCAATGAGAAATTGCACTTTAAACCGAACTTTTCGTGAGCCCACAAGCCTATTTGGTGAAAAAATGAAATTTCTTTAGAGACCTTTTTTCTTGCAAATTCCAACTCTATGGCGTTCCTCTCGGTCACACGATTCCAACGCAAACTCCCTTCCCCTCGTTGGCCAACGGTGCAATGAGAAATTGCACTTTAAACCAAACTTTTCGTGAGCCCACAAGCCTATTTGGTGAAAAAATGAAATTTCTTTAGAGACCTTTTTTCTGGCAAATTCCAACTCTATGGCGTTCCTCTCGGTCACATGATTCCAACGCAACCTCCCTTCCACTCATTGACCATCGGTGCAATGAGATATTTCACTTTTAACCGAACTTTTCGTGAGCCCACAAGCCTATTTGGTGAAAAATGAAATTTCTTTAGAGACCTTTTTTCTTGCAAATTCCAACTCTATGGCGTTCTTCTCGGTCACACGATTCCAACGCAACCTCCCTTCCCCTCATAGGCCATCGGTGCAATGAGAAATTGCACTTTTAACCGAACTTTTCGTGAGCCCACAAGCCTATTTGGTGAAAATCTGAAATTTCCTTAGAGATCTTTTTTCTTGCAAATTCCAACTCTATGGCGTTCCTCTCGGTCACACGATTCCAACGCAACCTCCCTTCCCCTCGTTGGCCATCCGTGCAATGAGAAATTGCACTTTCAACCGAACTTTTCGTGAGCCCACAAGCCTATTTGGTGAAAAAATGAAATTTCTTTAGAGACCTTTATTCTTGCATATTCCAACTCTATGGCGTTCCTCACGGTCACACGATTCCAACGCAACCTCCCTTCTCCTCATTGGCCATCGGTGCAATGAGAAATTGCACTTTAAACCGAACTTTTCGTGAGCCCACAAGCCTATTTGGTGAAAAATGAAATTTCTTTAGAAATCTTTTTTCTTGCAAATTCCAACTCTATGGCGTTCCTCTCGGTCACACGATTCCAACGCAACCTCCCTTCCCCTCATTGGCCATCGGTGCAATGAGAAATTGCACTTTTAACCGAACTTTTCGTGAGCCCACAAGCCTATTTGGTGAAAAACAGAAATTTCTTTAGAGACCTTTTTTCTTGAAAATTCCAACTCTATGGCGTTCCTCACAGTCACACGATTCCAACGCAACCTCCCTTCCCCTCATTGGCCATCGGTGCAATGAGAAATTGCACTTTAAACTGAACTTTTCGTTAGCCCACAAGCCTATTTGGTGAAAAAATGAAATTTCTTCAGAGACCTTTTTTCTTGCAAATTCCAACTCTATGGCGTTCCTCTCGGTCACACGATTCCAACGCAACCTCCCTTCCCCTCATTTGCCATCGGTGCAATGAGAAATTGCATTTCAACCGAACTTTTCGTGAGCCCACAAGACTATTTGGTGAAAAAATGAAATTTCTTTAGAGACCTTTTTTCTTGCAAATTCCAACTCTATGGCCTTCCTCTCGGTCACACGATTCCAACGCAAACTCCCTTCCCCTCGTTGGCCAACAGTGCAATGAGAAATTGCACTTTCAACCGAACTTTTCGTGAGCCCACAAGCCTATTTGGTGAAAAAATGAAATTTCTTTAGAGACCTTTTTTCTTGCAAATTCCAACTCTATGGCGTTCCTCTCGGTCACACGATTCCAACGCAACCTCCCTTCCCCTCGTTGGCCATCGGTGCAATGAGAAATTGCACTTTAAACCGAATTTTTCGTGAGCCCACAAGCCTATTTGGTGAAAAAATAAAATTTCTTTAGAGACCTTTTTTCTTGCAAAGTCCTACTCTATGGCGTTCCTCTCGTTCACACGATTCCAACGCAACTTACCTTCCCCTCGTTGGCCAACGGTGCAATGAGAAATTGCAGTTTAAACCGAACTTTTCGTGAGCCCACAAACCTATTTGGTGATAAAATGAAATTTCTTTAGAGACCTTTTTTCTTGCAAATTCCAACTCTATGGCGTTCCTCTCGGTCACACGATTCCAAAGCAACCTCCCTACCCCTCATTGGCCATCAGTGCAATGAGAAATTGCACTTTAAACCGAACTTTTCGTGTGCCCACAAGCCTATTTGGTGAAAAAATGAAATTTCTTTAGAGACCTTTTTTCTTGCAAATTCCAACTCTATGGCGTTCCTCTCGGTCACACGATTCCAACGCAACCTCCCTTCCCCTCGTTGGCCAACGGTGCAATGAGAAATTGCACTTTAAACCGAACTTTTCGTGAGCCCACAAGCCTATTTGGTGAAAAAATGAAATTTCTTTAGAGACCTTTTTTCTTGCAAATTCCAACTCTATGGCGTTCCTCACGGTCACACGATTCCAACGCAACCTCCCTTCCCCTCATTGGCCATCGGTGCAATGAGAAATTGCACTTTAAACCGAACTTTTCGTGAGCCCACAAGCCTAATTGGTGAAAAAATGAAATTTTTTTAGAGACCTTTTTTCTTGCAAATTCCAACTCTATGGCGTTCCTCACGGTCACACGATTCCAACGCAACTTTCCTTCCCCTCATTGGCCATCGGTGCAATGAGAAATAGCACTTTAAACCGAACTTTTCGTGAGCCCACAAGCCTATTTGTTGAAAAAATGAAATTTCTTTAGAGACTATTTTTCTTGCAAATTCCAACTCTATGGCGTTCCTCTCGGTCACACGATTCCAACGCTACCTCCCTTCCCCTCATTCGCCATCAGTGCAATGAGAAATTGCACTTTAAACCGAACTTTTCGTGAGCCCACAAGCGTATTTGGTGAAAAAATGAAATTTCTTTAGAGACCTTTTTTCTTGCAAATTCCTACTCTATGGCGTTCTTCTCGGTCATACGATTCCAACTCAACCTCCCTTCCCCTCATTGGCCATCGGTGCAATGAGAAATTGCACTTTAAACCGAACTTTTCGTGAGCCCACAAGCCTATTTGATGAAAAAATGAAATTTCTTTAGAGACCTTTTTTCTTGCAAAGTCCAACTCTATGTCTTTCCTCTCGGTCACACGATTCCAACGCAACCTCCCATCCCCTCGTTGGCCAACGGTGCAATGAGAAATTGCACTTTAAACCGAACTTTTCGTTAGCCCACAAGCCTATTTGGTGAAAAAATGAAATTTCTTTAGAGACCTTTTTTCTTGCAAATTCCAACTCTATGGCGTTCCTCTCGGTCACACGATTCCAACGCAACCTCCCTTCCCCTCGTTGGCCAACGGTGCAATGAGAAATTGCACTTTAAACCGAACTTTTCGAGAGCCCACAAGCTGATTTGGTGAAAAAATGAAATTTCTTTAGAGACCTTTTTTCTTGCAAATTCCAACTCTATGGCGTTCCTCTCGGTCACTCGATTCCAACGCAACCTCCCTTCCCCTCATTGGCCATCGGTGCAATGAGAAATTGCACTTTAAACCGTACTTTTCGTGAGCCCACAAGCCTATTTGGTGAAAAAATGAAATTTCTTTAGAGACCTTTTTTCTTTCAAATTCCAAATCTATGGCGTTCCTCTCGGTCACACAATTCCAACGGAACCTCCCTTCCCCTCGTTGGCCAACGGTGCAATGAGAAATTGCACTTTAAACCGAACTTTTCGTGAGCCCACAAGCGTATTTGGTGAAAAAATGAAATTTCTTTAGAGACCTTTTTTCTTGCAAATTCCAACTCTATGGCGTTCCTCTCGGTCACACGATTCCAAAGCAAACTCCCTTCCCCTCGTTGGCCAACAGTGCAATGAGAAATTGCACTTTCAACCGAACTTTTCGTGAGCCCACAAGCCTATTTGGTGAAAAAATGAAATTTCTTTAGAGACCTTTTTTCTTGCAAATTCCAACTCTATGGCGTTCCTCTCGGTCACACGATTCCAACGCAACCTCCCTTCCCCTCGTTGGCCATCGGTGCAATGAGAAATTGCACTTTAAACTGAATTTTTCGTGAGCCCACAAGCCTATTTGGTGAAAAAATAAAATTTCTTTAGAGACCTTTTTTCTTGCAAAGTCCTACTCTATGGCGTTCCTCTCGTTCACACGATTCCAACGCAACTTACCTTCCCCTCGTTGGCCAACGGTGCAATGAGAAATTGCAGTTTAAACCGAACTTTTCGTGAGCCCACAAACCTATTTGGTGATAAAATGAAATTTCTTTAGAGACCTTTTTTCTTGCAAATTCCAACTCTATGGCGTTCCTCTCGGTCACACGATTCCAAAGCAACCTCCCTACCCCTCATTGGCCATCAGTGCAATGAGAAATTGCACTTTAAACCGAACTTTTCGTGTGCCCACAAGCCTATTTGGTGAAAAAATGAAATTTCTTTAGAGACCTTTTTTCTTGCAAATTCCAACTCTATGGCGTTCCTCTCGGTCACACGATTCCAACGCAACCTCCCTTCCCCTCGTTGGCCAACGGTGCAATGAGAAATTGCACTTTAAACCGAACTTTTCGTGAGCCCACAAGCCTATTTGGTGAAAAAATGAAATTTCTTTAGAGACCTTTTTTCTTGCAAATTCCTACTCTATGGCGTTCTTCTCGGTCATACGATTCCAACTCAACCTCCCTTCCCCTCATTGGCCATCGGTGCAATGAGAAATTGCACTTTAAACCGAACTTTTCGTGAGCCCACAAGCCTATTTGATGAAAAAATGAAATTTCTTTAGAGACCTTTTTTCTTGCAAAGTCCAACTCTATGGCTTTCCTCTCGGTCACACGATTCCAACGCAACCTCTCATCCCCTCGTTGGCCAACGGTGCAATGAGAAATTGCACTTTAAACCGAACTTTTCGTTAGCCCACAAGCCTATTTGGTGAAAAAATGAAATTTCTTTAGAGACCTTTTTTCTTGCAAATTCCAACTCTATGGCGTTCCTCTCGGTCACACGATTCCAACGCAACCTCCCTTCCCCTCGTTGGCCAACGGTGCAATGAGAAATTGCACTTTAAACCGAACTTTTCGTGAGCCCACAAGCTGATTTGGTGAAAAAATTAAATTTCTTTAGAGACCTTTTTTCTTGCAAATTCCAACTCTATGGCGTTCCTCTCGGTCACACGATTCCAACGCAACCTCCCTTCCCCTCATTGGCCATCGGTGCAATGAGAAATTGCACTTTAAACCGTACTTTTCGTGAGCCCACAAGCCTATTTGGTGAAAAAATGAAATTTCTTTAGAGACCTTTTTTCTTTCAAATTCCAAATCTATGGCGTTCCTCTCGGTCACACAATTCCAACGGAACCTCCCTTCCCCTCGTTGGCCAACGGTGCAATGAGAAATTGCACTTTAAACCGAACTTTTCGTGAGCCCACAAGCGTATTTGGTGAAAAAATGAAATTTCTTTAGAGACCTTTTTTCTTGCAAATTCCAACTCTATGGCGTTCCTCTCGGTCACACGATTCCAAAGCAACCTCCCTTCCCCTCATTGGCCATCGGTGCAATGAGAAATTGCACTTTAAACCGAACTTTTTGTGAGCCCACAAGCCTATTTGGTGAAAAAATGAAATTTCTTTAGAGACCTTTTTTCTTGCAAATTTTAACTCTATGGCGTTCCTCACGGTCACACGATTCCAACGCAACCTCCCTTCCCCTCATTGGCCATCGGTGCAATGAGAAATTGCACTTTAAACCGAACTTTACGTGAGCCCACAAGCCTAATTGGTGAAAAAATGAAATTTTTTTGAGACCTTTTTTCTTGCAAATTCCAACTCTATGGCGTTCCTCACGGTCACACGATTCCAACGCAACCTCCCTTCCCCTCATTGGACATCGGTGCAATGAGAAATTGCACTTTAAACCGAACTTTTCGTGAGCCCACAAGCCTATTTGGTGAAAAAATGAAATTTCTTTAGAGACCTTTTTTCTTGCAAATTCCAACTCTATGGCGTTCCTCTCGGTCACACGATTCCAACGCAACCTTCCTTCCCCTCATTGGCCATCGGTGCAATGAGAAATTACACTTTAAACCGAACTTTTCGTGAGCCCACAAGTCTATTTGGTGAAAAAATGAAATTTCTTTAGAGACCTTTTTTCTTGCAAATTCCAACACTATTGCGTTCCTCTCGGTCACACGATTCCAACGCAACCTCCCTTCCCCTCGTTGGCCAACGGTGCAATGAGAAATTGTACTTTAAACAGAACTTTTCGTGAGCCCACAAGCCTATTTGGTGAAAAAATGAAATTACTTTAGAGAACTTTTTTCTTGCAAATTCCAACTCTATGGCGTTCCTCACGGTCACACGATTCCAGCGCAACCTCCCTTCCCCTCATTGGCCATCGGTGCAATGAGAAATTGCACTTTAAACCGAACTTTTCGTGAGCCCACAAGCTTATTTGGTGAAAAAATGAAATTTTTTTAGAGACCTTTTTTCTTGCAAATTCCAACTCTATGGCGTTCCTCACGGTCACACGATTCCAACGCAACCTCCCTTCCCCTCGTTGGCCAACGGTGCAATGAGAAATTGCACTTTAAACCGAACTTTTCGTGAGCCCACAAGCCTATTTGGTGAAAAAATGAAATTTCTTTAGAGACCTTTTTCTTGCAAATTCCTACTCTATGGCGTTCTTCTTGGTCATACGCTTCCAACTCAACCTCCCTTCCACTCATTGACCATCGGTGCAATGTGATATTTCACTTTAAACCGAACTTTTCGTGAGCCTACAAGCCTATTTGGTGAAAAAATGAAATTTCTTTAGAGACCTTTTTTCTTGCAAAGTCCAAATCTATGGCGTTCCTCTCGGTCACACGATTCCAACGCAACCTCCCTTCCCCTCGTTGGCCAACGGTGCAATGAGAAATTGCACTTTAAACCGAACTTTTCGTGAGCCCACAAGCCTATTTGGTGAAAAAATGAAATTTCTTTAGAGACCTTTTTTCTTGCAAATTCCAACTCTATGGCGTTCCTCTCGGTCACACAATTCCAACGCAACCTCCCTTCCCCTCATTCGCCATCGGTGCAATGAGAAATTGCACTTTAAACCGAACTTTTCGTGAGCCCACAAGCCCATTTGGTGAAAAAATGAAATTTCTTTAGAGACCTTTTTTCTTGCAAATTCCTACTCTATGGCGTTCTTCTTGGTCATACGATTCCAACTCAACCTCCCTTCCACTCATTGACCATCGATGCAATGAGATATTTCACTTTAAACCGAACTTTTCGTGAGCCCACAAGCCTATTTGGTGAAAATATGAAATTTCTTTAGAGGCCTTTTTTCTTGCAAAGTCCAAATTTATGGCGTTCCTCTCGGTCACACGATTCCAACGCAACCTCCCTTCCCCTCGTTGGCCAACGGTGCAATGAGAAATTGCACTTTAAACCGAACTTTTCGTGAGCCCACAAGCCTATTTGGTGAAAAAATAAAATTTCTTTAGAGACCTTTTTTCTTTCAAAGTCCAACTCTATGGCGTTCCTCTCGGTCACACGATTCCAACGCAACCTCCCTTCACCTCGTTGGCCAACAGTGCAATGAGAAATTGCACTTTAAACCGAACTTTTCGTGAGCCCACAAGCCTATTTGGTGAAAAAATGAAATTTCTTTAGAGACGTTTTTTCTTTCAAATTCCAACTCTATGGCGTTCCTCACGGTCACACGATTCCAAAGCAATCTCCCTTCCCCTCATTGGCCATCGGTGCAATGAGAAATTGCACTTTAAACCGAACTTTTCGTGAGTCCACAAGCCTATTTGGTGAAAAAATGAAATTTTTTTAGAGTTCTTTTTTCTTGCAAATTCCAACTCTATGGCGTTCCTCTCGGTCACACGATTCCAACGCAACCTCCCTTCCCCTCATTGGCCATCGGTGCAATGAGAAATTGCACTTTAAACCGAACTTTTCGTGAGCCCACAAGCCTATTTGGTGAAAAAATGAAATTTCTTTAGAGACCTTTTTTCTTGCAAAGTCCAACTCTATGGCGTTCCTCTCGGTCACACGATTCCAACGCAACCTCCCTTCCCCTCATTGGCCATCGGTGCAATGAGAAATTGCACTTTAAACCGAACTTTTCGTGAGCCACAAGCCTATTTGGTGAAAAAATGAAATTTCTTTAGAGACCTTTTTTCTTGAAAATTCCAACTCTATGGCGTTCCTCTCGGTCACACGATTCCAAAGCAACCTCCCTTCCCCTCATTGGCCATCGGTGCAATGAGAAATTGCTCTTTAAACCGAACTTTTCGTGAGCCCACAAGCATATTTGGTGAAAAAATGAAATTTCTTTGGAGACATTTTTTCTTGCAAATTCCAACTCTATGGCGTTCCTCTCGGTCACACGATTCCAACGCAACCTCCCTTCCCCTCGTTGGCGAACGGTGCAATGAGAAATTGCACTTTAAACCGAACTTTTCGTGAGTCCACAAACCTATTTGGTGAAAAAATGAAATTTCTTTAGAGACCTTTTTTCTTGCAAATTCCAACTCTATGGCGTTCCTCACGGTCACACGATTCCAGCGCAACCTCCCTTCCCCTCATTGGCCATCGGTGCAATGAGAAATTGCACTTTAAACCGAACTTTTCGTGAGCCCACAAGCCTATTTGGTGAAAAAATGAAATTTTTTTAGAGACCTTTTTTCTTGCAAATTCCAACTCTATGGCGTTCCTCACGGTCACACGATTCCAACGCAACCTCCCTTCCCCTCATTGGCCATCGGTGCAATGAGAAATTGCACTTTAAACCGTACTTTTCGTGAGCCCACAAGCCTATTTGGTGAAAAAATGAAATTTCTTTAGAGACCTTTTTTCTTGCAAAGTCCAACTCTATGGTGTTCCTCTCGGTCACACGATTCCAACGCAAACTCCCTTCCCCTCATTGACCATCGGTGCAATGAGAAATTGCACTTTAAACCGAACTTTTCGTGAGTCCACAAGCCTATTTGGTGAGCCTACTCGCCGTCGTCATTGTCATCGCCGGCGGTGTTCGCCTCCAGTCGCCGCCAGCAATGTATTTCTTCATTTCGATCGTTTGTTTCCAGAGGTAATGAGAGGGAAGGGGTAAATCGAAGAAAAGAAGAACAAGGCGAAGCCCCTTTTTGGTTCGGTTTGGCGGAGAAAGGAAAGAGATCGAGAAGGAGAAATGAGAGCTGTCGTTCTTTTTCTGGCGAAGGGAACGAGAAAGATGTGTTAAGGAAAAAAAAACGAGAGAGAGAATGAGGTGGACGGCCGCTCGGCTTTATAGTTAGGACAAGATTTGAATCTCTAAAACGAAAGAGAGAATGAGGTGGGGCGGCCGCTCGGCTTTAGGGTTAGGGCAAGATTTGAATCTCTAAAACGAAAGAGAGAATGAGGTGGGGCGGCCGCTCGACTTTAGGGTTAGGGCAAGATTTGACTGTCTATATACTCAAGTCATAATAATAACAAATCAAAAAGGACAATTTTGAGTTTCGAACCCGAGTTCTCCACGAATTAGGAAATTATTAACGTATGTAAGTATCATTAATCATATAGCAATATTAACGTAATTAATCTTCGTAATACAATTTTTTTAATACTTAAAAATTTCCTAAATTGGGTGAATTGCGTTTCTTTCCTAATATGTCAAATATGTTTTTGTGACAAATTCTTATGTTTTATCTTCGAAAACTTCATAACAATCTCTACTTAAATTTTATTAACAAGAACGTGATAAAAAGTAATAATTAAACATACTAAAATTATCGTACGAAATACGTGAAAATTGATCCTGTATAACGGGTAATAATGAACCTTCGAGTACAACTAACTAATTAACTTTAACTTCAAATTTTATATTAATGGTAGTGTAATTAAATTATAACTAATACGATATAAATTCTTTAACGGTCCAGTGGGACCTTAAAATACACAATAATTATAAAAAATACCCAACACATAAAATTATCAAATTTAAGTAGTAACGATTTTGACTATAAGGTTAGAGCCGACAAAAGAGTGTTTTATCCACTCCAAGCAAGATTAATGCTGACTCCGAAGCGGATGCGACGTTCCCAGATACGGTTGCAACAGGTGCAATGAGATAATGCCCTTTAAACCTGCCATTTCGCGAGTACAACTAAAAAAAAAAATCAGACTTATTAAACCTTAAACAGTTCATTTTACTAACTATGACAATTCTACAAGACATTGTTTCTAAAAGACACAATTCGTCCGGCAAAACTGATCATTCAAAGCTAAAATATGTCAAACTGTCGAAGTCGGTCCAATACTCCAATTCCACGACAGTTCCAAAACATTAATTCCATTTATCTGATTGGGGCCACTCACGGTTGGCTTCCTCCACCGGCAGATCCTCATCCTTGTCTTCTTTGCTCTCCTAAAAAAAAGCTTCTTCGGCGTTAGAGCCCCTTGTCCTCCATCACTTCCATCTAATCACAACTCCTCTTCCTGTAAAACAACATATCATCCATCTGTTATACTCATTTTAAACCCAGGTTTCTTACGAAGAGAGGTATTGATATGACCCTAGGGAGTTTGTATGTGATCAAAGTTATGCAGCAACAATCAATCCGACAATTGATTGAACTCAAATCAAGAACAACGCGTTCTTCATACGAAATTGGATATAACGGAACCAAAGGACAATTCCACACCTAGGGAAAGCTCGTATGGTATAAAAGAGTAGTTGCTCCACCACAATTGTAGGGGCTATTCAATCGATACACAAGCTCAGCAAGTTTGGAATCCACCAAATCCAACAAAGTCTTAGTTTTACAATGAAACAAGACGTTTAAATAGGCATAGCTAGGGTTACACACATCCTGATTAGTCCTAATTACAATCTAATACAAAAAGGAACTAAAAAGTAGCAAAAGAACCTAATCCTAATTGAACTAGGAAAACAAAACTCTTGTTTTACAAAGCAGATTTATTGTGACTTCATACGATATTAAAGCCAGACAATTTGGTCCAATTGTCTCAAAACAGCACAATTGAGTCAATTTGATCTGTTACAAGTTGTCTTTTGGAGTAGTCTTGCTTTTGCAGCAAGTTGTTTTTTTCCTACACGGGAATATCAATGCGGAGTATGGGTCGAGATAGATCGGTTGTCCATTTTTTTCCATGATTTGAAGAAAATATATGCAATTTTTTAATGTTTATGAAATCAAAATTGGATATTTCATAAACTTTGTACCAAATATGCTTATATTAATTTATAAAAAAGTGAAAATAACACATGTACGAGTGAATATTATTGAAATAAAAAAGGTTAATGAAGAGGTGGACTAGGGAAGGGCGGAGGAAGTAATGACCCATACATGTATGTCCTGCTCCATGACGCTAATAAGATAAGTATTGGCCAGTGATGGCAATGGGGCAGGGTAGGACGGGTACCTCAATATCCATACACTGTCTAATGCTATTGCGGATATGGGACGGATCGGGTCAGCGGCGGACCTATTCATAGTTTAGGGTTGTCAATTGACAAACCTTAACTATAAATTTGGGACAAAGTTACAGTGTTGAAATTTATATTGGGAATTATTGTAGTTGAACACTTAAACCTTTGACAACCTTTAGAATTTTAAACAAGCATATGCTGGATAGACTAGTATGAGGTTAACTCTCTCATAATTTTGGCTAATTGGCGACTTTAGGGATTGAAGCATCCCCAAAAGACTCAACTCTATGAGATTATTTGCGCGTACCCCTAAGGATCACGAATTTGGGTGAAAATCTTTGTATGAAATTGTAAGGAATCACTTGATGTTTAATCAAGTTGTAAACATTATGAGTTTCTTTTGTTAACATCATATAGAAAGTAAACTTATATTCATATTTACTCTAACAACAATCATTCATTACTTAAAAGTTTAAAAGTTCAAATCGAGGAGATGAGTTAATTAATTATCACAAAGGATTCACAACAAGCTACCAACGACTCTAATCGAGATGTCCTTCTCACTTGTATGCTTTAGTCAGGGCCGGCCAAGAGGGTGTGCTGGCCCGCCCTCCGGCACAGGGCCTCTACTTAAATTCGTTAGTTACTTATCGTATATTGTAGGTTGTATTTTTAGTGTATGATTGATTGATTATGAGTATGATGATGTGTTTAATAGATAATTTAGCTTAATAACAATTGAAAAGGATCTCATGGAGAATACGAAAATCTGAAAAATAATAGATAATTTTAATTTAAACAATATAGAAAGATATTACATTTTGAATAATGTTATTATAATCATTTTAGTTTTATTATAGTTAAAGGTCAATTTGGACCACGTCTAGATTTTGAAATAGGGCCTCCACGATCTAGTAGACAACCCTCCACGCACCTCTCGATCAATTTAGACTATTTTCATTTCTCCATTCAATTTTGTGCTATATCCATTTTCTCTTCCTTCCAGATTTACTTTCCTCCCTACTAGGGCTGGGAATTCGGTCTTGGTTTCTTGGTCAAACTAGAAACGAGATCGTTTATTCCTGATGTAATCTTTTTCTGAACTTAAGTATTTTTTTACAATTATTTGCTAATTTTTAATTTTGATAAATTTATGGGGGAAAAAATTAGGGCCACATTTTAAATTTTCGAACAGAGCCTTCAAATATCATGGGACGGCCTTGCTTTAGTTAGAGTTGCAAAACACAGGGATGAAAGTCATATTAACGGGGTCGGTTAGCATGCTAACCCCCCTTAGGGGTTGAAAAAATGACACCCCCCTAGTATATTAAATACAACTATAGAATTTAATACACACATTAAATACACATTAGGAATTAAATGTACCATATTAATTAGGAATTCTCTCACTATTAAATACACATTAGGAATTAAATACACACATTAAATACACATTAGGAATTCTCTCACTATATTTGATTTTTTCTTTTTCAGCAGTCTCCGACCACCAGACTTCCTCCGACCGCCACACTTCTCCGGTGAAAATCCCATCGACAGACTCCCTCCGACCACCTCCAAAAAATATACCACTGCACTGATACGGTGTACCACTGTACTGGTAGATATACCACTGCACTGATACGGTGTACCACTGTACTGGTAGATATACCACTGCACTGATACGTTGTACCACTGTATTGGTAGATATACCACTGCACTGGTAGCGATATCAGTGCACTGGTAGCAATGTCATATCTGAGTATCAGTGCAGTGGTACAAATACCAGTAAAGTGGTAATTAATGTGGTATATTTAATGCTTACTGTGTATTTAATAACAGAACATTTATTATGTTTACTTTCATTTATACTTGTCAATAATTAATAAAAAATTGACCAATTAAAATGGGGTGTCAAAAAACCAACCCTTAAAATGGTTAGCATGACCCATAAAATTATTATGAAAATCAGACCAAAAAATAACCGTTACAAATAACGGCTACTTTCTCTCTCTCTCTCTTCCTCTCGCTCTCATTCTCTCTGTTTCCTTTTCTTGGTTTTGTATTTTTCTTCCTTACCTCCTCCACTTGACATCACATCACAAGAGTGAAGAGTCCCACGAAGGGAGCGCCCATTTTTTCTCTCTCGGCACCGCGCTGGTGATCTCCGCAGGCTATGTAACGAGCAAGGTGCTGATTCCACTCACCGAAATTGATTTTCTATCGTGATTCAAGAATGGGAGAAGACCACAGCACCGCCGTCGAAGCTCCTACGAATCCGCCGCCTCCTCTACGGAGACAGAGAGTGAGGGAGGTCAGTTCTAGGTTCATGACTCCCGTGGCGACCTCCTCCTCTTCCTTCTCCCCTCTCCCGCAGCAGCATCAGAGATCCAGCTCCGTTCAGAAGCAACGCCGCCATCTTGAATTGGATAAGGATTCCTCCGCCGACAACTCCACTTCTTCATCAGTCGCCGCCTGCAGTCCTCATAGGATGCATCCTCAGAACCACCGCGCCATCGTCAAACTTTTCAAGGAAAATGCAAACGGCGAGAGGCAGGAATCTCGATCTCACCACCGCCGCCCCGACACTCCCATGGTAACCGCTCCTCCCACATCGAGACTGTTGCCGCATCATCGTTCCTGCAACACTGCCGTGCCTGCCTCCACGAATCTTACTCACTCGACTGCCGCCAAATTGCTTCATTCCTCGACTGGGATGTCATCGTCATCCTCGCTTAATCTCTCTGCCAATCTCAATTGCGGCCCAAGCGAGTATAGTTCCGGCGACAGCCGTAGTAGCAACATTTTGAGGAGCAACTCTGCACGGTCTCTTCCGGACCTTCGCTCTTCCGTGCCTGTGCGAGCTACCGTCTCCAGTAGATTACTGACGGAGAGAAATGTGAACACACTCTCCAGGCTGGATGATGACGCCGCGAGTGTTTCTTCAGATACAACAACTTCAGCAACAACATCTTCGAAATTCTCTGCTTCGCCTTGTTCCCGCTCTCTGGATTTGCAACGATCTTCCTCTGAAAACTCTTCCTTCTTTCACTCGTTAAGGGGCTCAGAGAAATCGGCGAAACAGCAAGTAGGTCACTCCCTCAAGATTGGGGGTGTTGCTCTGCCTCCAGTTCCTCGCACCAAGGTCCTAACCGATGCTAATGCTTCGAGAAGGGGAAGAAAAGCCTCTGCTCAGCAAGAGGACTTTCACTATCTGAAAATGATTCACAACCGTTACTTGCAGTGGAGATACGCCAATGCCAAAGCCGAGTCTTCTTCGCAGGCCCAGAGTAGAGAAGCCGAGGTCAGCTTTTGGCTTTGATTGAGAACCAATTCAACCACATGCATCATCAGCTTTCACATGCCATTGTATGGTACTCACCCATGTTTTACCAATGTCAATTTCCCATTTCAGATGAAGTTGTATTCCCTTGGTTGCAAGATATCGGAGTTAAATGAGTCGGTGACAAAGAAAAGAACTGAACTTGCCCGTTTGCAGCAAATGGCAACTCTAGCAACAGTCCTGGAGAGTCAGGTAAGTCTATTTGCCTTCATTGTCCGTTTGGTTTGCCGGACTCATCTCATTCTAGCTGCACTGTCTTTGTCTTGAGTTTTCTGTTTTGTTGTTCTTCCTTTGCCCACTGCTTGTGGTGCTTGAACTCTGTTTCCTTTCTTTTATCAATCAAGTTCATCATCATTATATTAAAAAAATGATGTGCCCTGGTCTATCCTATTCTGTGCTTGTCTCAACTACAATCTTTCTTAAATAACATGTCGTCGGCCTCAACATGTCACAAGTTCAAGGCAGAGACTTAGAATCAACATAGGAACTATCACATTTTTGGACTGGGATCGCGGGCTGCCATAGAACAGTTTCTCCGCTGATCGCAAACCTTGATTGATTATACTAAATTCTTCTTGCGGATGCTGCATGATAGTAATATATAGCTCACCATAAATGTCTCAGATTTCTTCATTAATCTAGTTGGTGGAGGATTTAGAACAGTGATATAAAGGTGTTAGTGTCATTTATTCTCCTTTTCAGGTAGCTACATGGTTCAGTAGCTCAAATTTCGTGTCAAGTCGTTGCATTCAGATTCTGCAATGAACTTACTAACCAGTTGTTGAACAACTGTTTTGAACTGCATAATATCCTAGTAGGTTTGTACCTAAGAAAGGGATGTTGTCCTAATCATCACCATTATCTTGTCCATAGATGCCATATCTGGATGAATGGATTACAATAGAAGGAGAATATAAGGATTCTTTATCGGAGACAACTCAAGCTTTAGTAAACTCATCAATCCAACTTCCAGTAGGTGGGAATGTTACGGTACGTTGCTTTTTTCTAAAGTTCCTCAACCTCGTATTCAAGTTAAGTAAAGCAAGAAACTAGTTAATTTTTTAGCATCAAGCTGAGAAATTATCTACCGCAGGTTGATACAAGAGAGTTAGCAGAGGCATTGAAGACTTCAGGGAAGTTGATGGAATCGATTGCTTCCACCATAGAAAGATTTATGCCTAAGGTGGGTAGCAGCTTGTATATGTAGTTCTTTCTAAAGTGATCTGTCATCAAATAATATAGCCAATATGATGCTTTGAATTTGGCAATGCAGGCTGCAGAAACCGAAACACTGGTATCAGAATTAGCTAGGGTGAATGGAGGAGAAACAGCCCGCGTTCAAGAATGTGGAGGTCTCTTGTCTCTGATGCATAAATCACAGGTTTGCTTCTCTCGACTGCAACCGCTTACCGCTACTATGACATGCCTGCATGGGCTTTTCTCTAACTCTAATATTCTATACTACTTGACATCTTGGCAAGTAAATTACTTCGGTTTCTCATCCTCTTGTCAGCTGTGTGACATGAATTATTGCTTCTAATCAGATGGAGGAGTGCAGTGTGCGAGGCCAAATAATCCAGTTTCATCGGCCCGTTTATAACCAAAAGCAGACTACTGCTTGAAGAAGCAAAGTGGCATGCATGTATTGCTGCTGTCTTGAGCACAAATGTGGAGGCTGTTTATATTTACTCTATAGCTTGCTTGATCGCTTTGATTTTGTTTGTGTTTACTTTACTACCATCATTCATTAAGAAAATAAACTGAAGTTCTCAGAGAATGTTTGTCTATAAGCTGCATCGTCTCACATTGGAGTGATACGCAGCAAGCTAAAAGACCAAATAATATCCTTTGCACGTTGCAACTGCTTGAGATCTCCTTTGTATTAGTAATTTTGTATTCATGTAACGATTCCTGGCTCATGCGCTAGCTCTAGGGAGAATCAAAACTTATATGATGCATAATGAATAAGTTGATTTTCCCGAATTTCTTCAATACAAGTTGATTCTTGCGTTTAGACTTTGAAGATACATCTATAAATTATAGGGACAATATCTCTCTATCAAGAGAAGGATTCTGTTTGCTGCCAAGTCTCAACATTTCAAGTTTGTATGTGTCAATAAAGTGGAATGTTGTCGTCTGGTTTACTATGCTTTGAGTCATTCCGTTTTAGTTAAGAGTCGAGAGTCTTGTCGAGTTGTTGAAGGGCCTTATTGATTGTCATTATGGTAATAGTTTGCCATAATATGGAGAGCATACATGGTTGGAGCTTGCTTCGTTCAGATGATTTCACTTATAGCAGTTGGACGACAAGAAGCTGGACATCATAGATATTTACTGTTGTTAACTTCAGATGAAAACGTAAAAACAGAGATTTTCCAGCTCCCAGTTTAGTGGTCAGTAAGATAACTGTGCAGATTTACAAATTACAAAGCCTTAAAAGAGAACTATTGAATATGAAGAGGGCTGGAGGGTGAATCACTCCCGTCACCTTTCTGCCTCTTTTTGGGTCCCTCAGATTCTGAATCTTTTGCTTCTGTTTCTGCTTCAGGATTCTCCTCCCCAGATTCACTAGCAGTAGCAGCAGCCACAGCCGCAGCCGCAGCTTTTGCTTCTTCAAGCTGAGCTTGAAGCTTCTCGATCACTGCCATCACTTCGCTGTTAATCTGTTTTTCAGACAAGACGCAGACATCAGGAGAGAGAAAGCAGGCAAGGATGATCATGCTTTGTATAAGCACCAGGATGCAAACCTTCATGTCCTGGAGGAAGTCAGAAATGTCAGTTGGGCAACAAGGGCAATTCAGCTCATTCTTCTTAGCACGCAGAGCACGGCCTGCTCTGCTTCTCTCCACGGTGAACTGCTTGTTCGGGAATTTCTTCTCCAGGCAGTCCTTGCAGAAGTTGTGGGTGCACGGTGTAGTGACTGGCTCCTTCATCACTTGCTTACAGATGAGGCAGTTGAACTCTGCAATTGGTCAAAAGCTGATCAGCAGAAGGCACAATGAATCACGTTAAAGTACATGATAAAAAGAGGATCCTCCAACCTTTCAGAAGCCTTTCTGCAACACTCTGAGTCTGTGCCTCCTTAATAGCTTTCCTTGCCCTCTTGATCTGAGTAGGATCCGCAGGGTCCACTTTCATTCTGCTAAGCGGTGGAGGTTTCTTCCATGTCCAACGGCTAGTTTTTTCCTGCGACCGGAAAATAAGCAGTTCAGATCATATGTTTCATTGATCATGAAGACAAATCAATGCTCTTTCACTGCACTCACGTCAAAGTCCCAGGCTGGGTCATCTTTCCTCTCCGTCAAATCTTTGGCCTTCTTCAACTCTGGGATGTTAGGCAATGGTCTAGGCCTGTCACCGTGCTCATCACTGTAGCACAGGAAACAAAGTTGTAGCTTTTGGTCATAGAGGGAACAGTATGTACTGAAACAAGTGCAGCAGCTGCAACTGAGTTTATACCTTGTCCATGGTGCAGGCTCATTGTCACATCTAATGAACAAATACCTACATACTTGAAAACCCTGAGGAGCAGTTGCGAATGTATTAGCACAACTATTCAAAGGTTTGGCTCTCGTTAGTTGCACTAAGCATAAATAATGTATGACTCACCTGGATTCCAACTTTCCTCCAGCATTTCTCAACCCTATAGATGCCATCATAGCGTACTCCAGCCTCTGGCGCGTAATTTGAGCGTTTTTCCTTATGCGACCTGCTCATGGGAACTGTATTATTAGCAAACTGAAAAGAGCTAGCCTTAGAGCATAACAAGTAAAGAATCCTCACAAGTAGAATGTTAATATTACGCCGCTATAAAGGGAAACCAGGAATCTTATAAGGGAGACTAAATTAGCCATCAACCATGCTGCTGCAACATGACATAGTGGCTTTGATCACTTCAAACATGTGAAGCACATTTCTTGGTTTCAACATAGAGACACCTGCCAGTTGCGGCTAACAGTTGAAGGGGCATCAAACAAACACAAAGGCATCGATGAGTATGGAAAGGTGGATAGGTCTTTACCTCACAACTCGCACAGGATATCCTTTTATGCAGCTAAGTCTAAGAGACTGATTCGCAGCTTCAAACTTCTGGTCGGACGACTGGTCTTTGTTGGTCCTCTTGTTTCCACTAAGATCCCTCCCTCCACTGCCCAAACACGAGCAATTCATACATGATACAACACGTCAATCAAAAATTTAGGAGACCCTAGAATTTGTATATATGCATCAAAATCTTTTCAAAGTGGAATCATAAGAGCTTGCAAAAATCCAGGGGGAAAAAAACAAACCTTCCAGTGTACAGAAACCATTCACCGTGATCTTCATCATCTTGATACCCTCCAGAGAGTGCAACAGATTGTGCCCCGAACTCAGCTTGCCCATGGATACCCGAAACATGAGGACGATGGGCACCCCATTGCCTGCATTCCATTCTATCCTCCCAGCACTCCCCTACAAGAACACCCTGATTTCTCTCTGGATCATTCTCAGCAGGGATAGGACCCAAATGATCTGGAGGCACCGTCACAAAAATCTTGCCACTAGCAGCATTGGCCTTGCCAGTCTTCTTAGCCCGCTCGGTCCTATAAGCTTTGTCAGGCCTGTTTTGGTTGTGCACAAAATGATACACCTTAGCTGGCGCTCCATCAGAAATGGATTTTGAGACCCTAGCCATACGGATAGCTGCGACAAGGGCAGAGTTTATGCGGGGCTGATCTGCCATCTTACGGGGTATATTGGCACGACACTTGGCACAGGTGGTTTTCCTTTGCTGCCCCGTCCATTTCTGGAAGCATTTCAAGCAGAAGTTGTGGCCGCAAGGTGTCTGCGGGTAGAGAAATGAGGGGAAACAATTAATATATGCTAGAGACTAGGGGATTGGGGTTTCAATATCATAACTGCTCTTAGCTAACACTTTTGGCGCAGAGTAGGGAAATGCAAACCCAGATTTTATTAATTTGTTCAACTCTTTAGTTAATATGATCTACTGCTTTAGCGTTTTTAATTTCAGGGATCCAATGGTCATCAGCTATAGAGCTGCCACAGCCAAACAGAAAAAATATGCAAAGGAACAACTCTACGGGAAGAGCTTGCGTAAGGGTAAATTTGCACAAACAGAATAATGCGGTGGTGTCCAGAAGAAACTTTTAAGCATCAATGGCGGAACACTCGGGATATGGATTTCTTTTGGCTTAACAAGAGGTCTCGAGTCGGATTAGCAAATGCAGATCAGTCAAGAGCGACAGAGCAATCCAGAAAAAGAACAGCACGATATAAGGAAGAGGTCAACAATAAGCGAGACTAAAGTTGAAGGTGTAGGAGAAGATTCAAACTCACAGTGACAGGCCTCTCAGGCAGCTGCATGCAAAAGGAGCAATTAAAGCTCTCGCCGAGCAGTTTCAACGCATCCATCTCAGCACTCTTCTCCCCTTTCCCTTTATTGCCAGAACCTCCGCCTTCTTTCTCGTCATCATCATCTTCATCGCCCTCCTGGTCAACATTCTTCCCGCCGAGCAGCTCCTGCCTCTTCCGAGCCTTCTCCTGCTCCGTCAGCGTCGAATCAGCCTCAATCGCTCTGATCGCGTTCACCAGCTCGTTACCGGAGGAGATCGGAGCAGCAACCGGGGCATCGAGGTTGCAGTCCGGACACTGCCACTGGAGGACGGAAGCCATGGATTCTGGCTTGGAAAACAGGCAAGGGACATGCCATGGTGCAGCACAGGTGGAGCAACTCAGGGTCTCTTCGGCAAGTGGCTTGGCGTTGCAGACCATGCAATGGCCGTTGGCATCGCAAGGGAGCTGGATCACGTTAGCCATTGGGGGGGCGGGGGAGAGTTTAGGGTTTGCGAAATTTGGGGGAGAAAAGGAGGGACTGAGTAAGGGAGTTGGTGTCTGGGAGACTGGGACGCTGACTGCTGTGAGAATTATATTTAACATAGGTATAGTTTTTTCTTCCTTTTTTTTTAGAGGCGTGGAGGGAGAGCGGGGAATTTCTGCTTTGGAGCAAAACTCGAAGCGCCATCATTTTGAAATTTCAATCGCAGGCTTGCAATTACAGTTAAGCCCCTCCTCCAGTCAACCGATTCTTACCTTATTCCAACTCCATAGGTAAATTCTTATAAATAACCGTTAAAATTGTAACATGGAAATTACAAAATAATAAAATTTAATTTTTTTAATTCTCACTTCATGTCTAACTATTAAAAAGATAAAAGTTAACTTCTAGTCATTGAAAATCTGACATCACTTTCCATGGTTGTCGTACTTGTCGTCGGAGACCCCAGACGGACTGACCAAGTACCGAGAAGAAGAGCTGAAACTACTCCAAGGTAATGGTTAGAGATAGTGTCAGAAAGGAGAACGAATCTATGATTATGGTGTCTACGACGACCTCAGAAACCCGGACGGCAATCCGGATCTCGTCCGACCTGTCCTCGACAGAGACTTTCTTAATCGATTAGATTTGGGGTTGCCACGCTTAACGCCATTGATCCGATGTACGATCAAGGTCTTAACCTGCATCCTCGCACGGAAGATTCCACAGTTTCAGGCGCTCTTGCTGCCTCCGCTTCTCTCGATTTCCCTTCCTACTCTTGCAATCGCAAACTCGTCGAGGAGAAATTCTTCTACGTAGGGTGCGAGGCCACCAACGGGAAGATGAAAAAGACTTTCGAGCTCCGCTCCCCTCGCGATTATGACGGTCACGACACGTATACAACCTCGATTATCGTTACGTTTTCCCTAATCTCGCGGGCAAAGGAGTGAGCAGGAAATGAGATTTTGTCGGGAAAAGGAATGAGTGGCGACGACTAGAGATTTGGAAGACTCAGCGACGATCTTGACAACGAAAGAGTGAACGACGACTACATAGAGATTTGGAAGACTCAGAGACGATCTTGCCAGTGAAAGAGTGAACGACGACTACAAGCTGGGAGGAGAGAGAGAGCTTGTTCAATCTTCATCAGTCAGGGGTTACGATAGTGACTGTGAGAATAGAGTTGAGAAGCGGCGGGGAAATGCAAGGGAGGACTTTGTTGGATTATAAAAAAATTAATTAATTATATTTTTCAATAGTTGGAAGTGGGGTGGAAATTTCAAGAAATTAGATTTTATTTATTTTATTATTTTAAATGTTATTTTACCCATTTAATTGTCAATTATAAGAAGTTGACTGACACATAAGTAAAAGTTAACACAGTTGGATTAAGAGTGACCAAATTTGAAATATTTAACTAATTTTAGGGACCACGAATGAAATTAAATATTTTAAGTAACCAAACGTAAACGTTTTTAGTAATTTCAGTGACTAACCTTGCAATTTATCCATTTATTTTAATTTGATGATAAACTAGTTTGTACACAGTCGGTCGGGTTAACTTTTAGGGGTTAATATATTTGTCTGGCCCGAACTTTTCCCATATTTAACATCATTGCTAATCTTTTTGATATATATAACACCGTGACCTAAACTAATATTGAACTTTATGTAATTGGCCAAACCCAAGAGCTGACCGTTATGTTGAACGGTCAAAATTGTTGACTAACGGTCAACCCGCCACATCATCTCTCAATCGACATATTTTCATTTAAAATATATTTTTTCACAAAGTACAAATTTTCTTATTTCATCTCTCGTCTTCAGCAAAATGTAGAACTGCAGGTAACAATCAAGAGGTGCTTCGGAATCTGATGCTTCTCTCGCTAAAGATCGACGATTCGCCTCCTTCGCCGCTAAGCTAAACCCACTACCGCCTTTTTTCATCGCTGAACTGGTAACCTTTGTTAACAAAATCAAAACCACTTTGTGAGAAAAAAAGAACGAATTGGAGAGAAAAAATCGAAGATTTTCGTTGGAACATCCATTTGATCTTGAAAAAGAAAGAGAAGAAGAGGAAATTCCATCTGAGAGTTCAAGAAGAATGAGTTGAAAAGGAAAGAGAAAAAGAGACGACGGAGAAGAAAAAACATAAATGGACAAAGTGGGAAGAGAATAGCACGCAACATGTTATTCTTAAATATCAGGGGATAGGGTGTTATTTCAAATAACATATTTTGCATTATTTACAAATAACTAGTTCCCAAAATAACTCGTTTAAGTTTTATAAAGTCAACGTGGTATTTGGGCCGAACTAACTCACCTAAATAATATATCCAAACGACCCCTTATAATTCGGTTGCCATATTCTTCTTCAATATCCTTCATCCTCCTCAAAGTAATGCTTGCTCAAGGAAGCTTGAGAAATATCATAATCCCTAAGTTACGAATTTAATAGTGGATTGCAAAACATGGAAACTTAATAGGTACTTCCTTCTTTGTTTCTTAGAGTTTGTTGTATGAGATAATCACAGGCATTCGTTCTACCTGTACTGATGCTGCAAGTTCATCTTCTGCTCCTGCCAACATCCCACCAGCAAAACCATTTACTGAAGTTCTTTGTGAAGTCGCTCCTGCACTAATACAGTAGTACGGACTTTTCTCCGCATTTGGAGGAGATCCCCCATTCAGAGTTTACCTTCTGTGTACATCTGAAGAAGTTGCAATTTGTTTTTTTGTTGATAATGCAGGCACCGGTAGGCAACAGAACAGATGATAAGACCATCTGCGACCTATTGAACTTGCTGGTGCTTATCTGAATATTTGTTTAGTTTGAATCACACACTCTACGTAAGTTTTTGTGATGGCTGGAGTTTTTTTTTATTTTTTATTTTTATAAGGTGATGGCTGGAGTTGATGTTCATATGAATGATGTTTACAGGATAAGGCAAATGAGCAGAGCGAAGAATGCTGCTCCCATACTAGCTCAAATATGGAGAGTTGGGTAGATGCTCATCTCTAGGCGGTAGTAATGAAACATCTTCAGCCGAATATAGAACTGTAGGTAACAGTCAAGAGGTGCTTCCCGAATATAGAACTGGCTACGGAAGATACGAAGGAAGCCAGCAGCAGCTGGTGCTGCTGCAGTTCCTCAGAAAGAGCAGAAATCTCCAAAGAAGAAGCAGACGGGCGAGAAGCTTGAAGCTTTGAGCAAACTGCTACTCCATTGCATACTAGGAAGAGTAAATCATCAGAGACATCGTTCTTCCTGACTCGATCAACTACTTTTCTGTACCTTGTCCGTACCCATTACTTGTGTTGTGTGTATGATCCCTCAATCTCTGTTAAATTCAACACCATCCTTTTGCTGATCTGAGGATAACTGTAAAATTGATTGATTCCTCCAAATATTATTGGTTCCGACTGTCTGACTCTACTGGTGCAGTATTGCCATGTATTACCATCAATTGCATTTTGTGGTTACTTTGTTTCCACTTTTCATGTCAAGGCATTTCTTCAAACAGAGTATAGAGGCGTTATTGGATTAACAGACTAGTCTACGATAAATTAGCGAGCATCACAAATATTTCTCTCTGAATTAAACAAGACAGGCATCTACTGCATATTAGGAAGGGGGAAAAAAAAAGAGAAAAGGGCGAAGTGGGGAAAAAACAATATAATGAACAGCCTGCTGCTTTTTCCTTAGAAACTTACTCGTCTGTTTGTCTGTTTTGGGCTCTTGGCTAATATTAATCTTCCATTTTCTAGCCTGATTAATCAACCATGTATTCTTCTTCCCCAAATTACATAAAAGACACAGGATGACGATGATGATAATAAAATGACCCCAAGTCAATTAATTCTAAAGAGCCCACCATCCAAGCGCTAGAGATCCCCTCCTGAAATCTTCTCCATTTGACTGTCCATCCCAATCGATAGCCCATTTGAAGGATCAAACGCCTCTCGACTGGTAGCAAACACAGGGTGAGCCTGGGACTGAGCGAAAGAGTTCAAGCTAGACTCCAGTATCTGGTGCGGGAAAAGCATATCCGGTTTGTTACCAAACTGTCCTGGCCCCATGCTTAGACGCTGCTTCTTCAACGACCTTTCGGCTGTAGGACTATCATCGTCTGGAGAGCCCATGTCATCACAAGAATCAGGGGTCATTGGCTCCGGGTGGTGATGCTGTTGTTGGAGTGGTTCAGCGATCAAAAAGCTCTTGGCCTTTGTGGCCTTGTCCTGGAGCGGGGACTCGCTTGGGACAGGGGTTGTAGGATCGGTCTTGTCGGATTCTAGGTCAGCTGATGACCCTAGGGCTGGTGGAAGAATCCCCCCAGAGCCAGGTGGTTGTCCATCTGCAAGCACTCCACTCAGCTTCTGCTGCTCTTCTATTATCTTCTTCAAGTACTTCCCTTGTGCCTCGATACGTAACTGCAGCTGCCGCTGCACCTGTCATGTTAAAAACACGCATGTAGTACGTGTTGGGTAAGAGTTGAAGCTTTTCAAACAAAATTTTTAAGGTAGTTTAGAGTCAGAGAGCTTATTCGAATCAAGATAAGACAGCAGACCAAATGACCTATAAATCCCAGGGTTCACCCTTGTTTGGCACACCTTATGGGTAGCTTCATAATATCAAAAGGCCCTTGGCCTAAAATGGATGTATTTCCACACAAAAATGGAGCCTTTCTGACCGCTTGTGTCCTACATTGCATCTTACGTAGTTTACTAGAGCAAAATGAAACGAGAAATCATAATACATAAGCAAGGAACAAGCTTTTTATTACTCATGCAGAGTGATATAAGAAGTCCAGCAAATAAAGATTTACCACATCAGAAAATAAACCATAATAATCATATATAGTGTTTGGGCCCGGGAGGAAGAAACTTGCCTCTAGCTGTTCATGAAGTCGCTTTTGCACCTCCATCTGCAGCTTGAGAGCTTCTGTGATTTGCATTCCACTACAAAAGGAAACAAAATTCATAGTAAGTTTCATGCCACATCTCCAGCTAAACAAAGAAAATTAATAGGTACATCAGAACAGACAAAAGTGAGCAGCAACACAGAAACTGACAGAAAAGGAGACCGAAGGTGGCCAACTTCACTTACGATGAGCCATCTAAATTAGAAAGCATCTCCCCGGCTTCTTTCTTGTCAGCTTTTTTCCCTAGCACAAAGCACAAGTCTGCGTGAGAACCAGAACCTAGCTCATTTTACAAACAACAATTAAGAGCTACATGAACAATGTACTAACCATCAGAAGAGGAGTCTGGAAGGTACTTGGCAAGTCGGTATTTCTGGATGGAGAAAGGAGATACAAGACAACAACAACAACAACAAAAAATGATACAGAGATAAGACACCAGGCAAATTAAGACAAGAAACCTCTCCCTCCTACCTCATGAAACAGGAAACAAGAGAAAGGATGAGAGAATAAAATTCTGACCAAGTTTAATGTACCTGTAAATGACTCTTGACATGATATATAGTTAAGCCCTGTACACCCATGACCCTGAGAACACCTTTTGGAGTAGCCCCTGGAGAAATCGTCCAACATAACTACATAAGTAATTATAGGAGTACGGCAAGGTACAAGCAGAAAAGACCTTCAAAACCCTAACTCCTCCAAAGCAACATAGCTATTGTATGAGGTCATATAGAGTATGCTTCTATGATTCATACAATATGCAAATTCAAGAAAATTCTGGAGTACAACCAATATATAAAAGGACTGTAAAGATAAAGGCTGAAGAGACTTACTATCTGGCCCACCAAGTTGTGCTACAGCATCAACAAAACGCTCATGAAGTTCATGAGTCCAGCGCAGTCGCTGCTTGGAGGCAAGGCTCTGGTTGTGCATGTTGTTCCCATCATCGACGGGGTCCATTGCACAAAAACACCTCACTTCTAGATGACCATGAACTAGTGTGTTTTTAGGAACCAAACTTTAACTTGGATCAATAGTTGGGCTGGAAAATGCATCAGTCATCTGCAACCAGATCCAAGACATTCGATTGGAAGCAGAAAGCAAAAGTTGGCAAATTTTTCATGACCTAGCATCCTACTTTATAAATGGAGTAGTTCAGATTCAGAAAAACATCCGACCATGAAGCTACGACGAGGAATCACTAATCTAATTAACATTTGGCACATCAAGACACTTAGAGAAGGCATTTATGTAATCATAATAGGTCTTTCCTCGTCCATCTTTCACCCCCAATTGTTTTTTTTTTTCACCAAGCGGCATCTCAGCGGACAATTCTACTTCAAACAGAACTGGCGGAGAAGGATGCCATTACATAGATTTTACGGAGCACGAGAAGATTGCATATTGATAAATGTCTGATGGATATTTTCCGTAGCACATGAGGAGTTTCAATTCGAATACAATTTCCATTGTTTTGAAAATAAAGCCTTAACATTGGATGCACAACATCCACATCAACCCAGCAACCTAAACAGAAAACCATCTCGGTCTCCTTAACAAACAAAGTTCATGTCTATCCCTCAAGCTAATTTTTCAGCCTTCACTGCTTCGTAGCATTCACTGCCGAGATGTTTAGCATCCAAACTTATACGGAGAGAGTGCATACAAGCACATACACCATGATTGCAGATAACAATAGCTCAAGAATCCACTGGTGTAGCATACAAGAAGGATTCGTGCAAATGTTGTAACTGGATAGAAATCACAGCTAGCTATGAACTCTACCACAGAATAAACACAAATTTTGCTAGTTTGAGACTGAGATGGACCAGCAAAGCTAAAGAGGCAAGTGAAGGGACCAAGTGGAGCTTCAGACTAAGGGGATTCATCCAACTTAGCCTGATGCCGAAGCAGCTGTACAGATAAGATGAATCAAGGAAAAAGAAAGGATGGGGCGTAGCTAGCAAGCAAACCGCAATCGAAGGGAACATAACTGGGCAGGGATAGAAAGATGGATGGAACCCTAAAAAGTAAAAACAACCAAATTCAGGGGAAAAGAAGAAGCTAGTGTTTCTAACAACTCGGATATCCAATTAGGATCGTGCAAATGGAAACAGAGGAGACCTAGATAAGGAAAGACAGAAATTACGTTTGACAAGCAAGAGACTGGAATGCCCAAAAGTAAAGAAAACTTCAGCTGAGAGGGAAATAATACGTGTATGCATAGCGCACCCAAAGAAGCTAGAGCTATGACGATCAGGGTGAATTTCCCATTCCCAAGCACAAAATCAGCAGCAGCAATAGGAGAATAAGAAGGAAGAGCAACTTACCAGACACCATCGGCGGGGCAGGCGGGCGGCAGCGGAAGAAGCAGGATTAGAAAATCAGTAGAAACAGGGCAACGGAGAGGAATTAGATCTCAAATCTTGGTGGGTATAACTGAAAAATTGCAGCTTTTTCCAATTGGACAGAGAGAGATGGGAAATGGAAGGGAAATTCTTCCTCCCTGCAAGGGGACTCTGCTAAAACTGGAGAAGCAGGCAGATAGAAACCAGAAGGAAGCCAGGCAGCCAAAGTCCCAAAGAAACAAAACCCGAAACGAACCAATAGAATAGAATGGTTGCTGGCTGATGAAGTGATAATCTGGGGAAGAAGACGGAATGGAAAACGGCAGCTTAATTGGAAAATGGAGAAAATAATCAAATATGAATAAGACAAAGAAGAAAGAAGGCAGGAGGGGAGAACCAGGGAGAGAGACGAGAAAGACGCCAAAGAAATCAACCCCAAACAACTTCTCTACTTATTTTTTCCTTCTGTATTTATTATTATTTTTTGTTGTGTAATATACTGATATATGGAGACCCGGCTCGTTGGCCGGATTATTGTAATTTACTAATTTTGGAATGAGGAGAGAGTTAGAGCAGAAAAATATTTATTTGGATCGAATTTACAATTTTAAATATATTTGAGTCCATATAATTATACCTATAAAGAAATATCGACAATCCAGCTATTCGCATTAAACCAATTCACACCTTCATTATCGGTATTTTCACATTTATGTTTGTTATACAAAGAAAAATTGCAAAAATTACATTAGAGTTGATATTTTTTTAGCCAATGTAATAGGTCTAATTAGACTCAAACTAAATAGTCATTTATTGGTATGACCTCCAAGTGATATTACCAAATATGATTTGACTGGTAATAAATTGGGTTTGGGAAGGATGTTTTTTTTTTTTTTGCAATTCATAGTGGAGAGAATTTTTTAAGCCACGTTTGGCATTAGTTGCTCATTCACCACCACATCCAACGCTAAGGTATCATTTTTTCATAAGACTTTTTAATTTACTGTGAATGAGAAATTGGGTTTGGGAAAGATGTTTTTTTTTTTTTTTGCAATTCATAGTGGAGGGAATTTTTAAGCCACGTTTGGCATTAGTTGTTCATTCACCACCACATCCAACGCTAAGGTATCACTTTTTCATAAGACTTTTTAATTTATTGCGAAATGAGATGATCTAAATTCCTTCAGTTTGGGTTTCAAAATAGTAAATTTGCAATAGCTTATTTACATAGTTTCCATCTCCTACTTTTAAATGTGTGAGATTTAAAGTTTCTTTATCTAAATTTCATAGCAAAATATGAACCTGTAAACATTGGCAGAGGTGAGTGAACAAATAAAGATCACAATGATTGTAGCTTTAGTGGTATAGAGGTATATTTGAGCTCGTAAATCAATTAACTGCATCTCGTCTTTCATTGAAAACTAAGCAAAATTTAGCGAGTCATTCGTTAGTGAATAATAGAATTCTTAATTGATATATATAATAGAGGAGTATATTATACCTATAACCCATTAAAGAATATACAACAAATTTGTTCAGTCTAATTTGTTATGATCAAGGTTGTCACTCAATTCCACCAATGAGTCATTTAAGCAAGTGTTGTCACGCAACAAATAATATATATTTCATCATTAGGCTGAACCATATATTTGATCGAGTTAAAATTAACTTATTGTATTCTCACTACTCACTAGCTCCCTCTCTATCTATACATGGCCAGGCCAGACCAGGCCAACAATCTAGCTAGCGATCATTTGATTTGCATTGCGTTGTATGTTTACACTTTACATCCATCCATCACTTAGCTGGTTGTCTGTTTGCGGTTCAACCATTAATACTCAGAATCAGAATAAGATGAGGGCCGGCCGGCCGGGAGGGAACCCACTAAATTAACCCGCCCGCCTTCTCTAACTAACCTGCCGTCATCGGCCGGCCGGCCGACCGTACGTGAGCAAATCGGAATATCCGCTAGCTAGCCCGCCCTTATTTTGCTCTTATATATGCTAGCCATCGATAATCATTATTAACTACCTACTTCAGCGTATTTTATAATCCTAGCAGGCTACATGCTCCATCACCACATTGGCAGGCATCTAGTTCTAATTAAACACAAGATTGAATCGGCCTAGTCTAGATTTGATTATTATCGAAAACAACCATAATAATGTCATATCATATCATCATCACCTTGAAATTTGAATTATTATTATGTAGAGACTTGTTACTATGGGGTCGTTTGGAAGTTGTGATTGTTAGAGTTGTGTTTGTTGAATACATGTATTGTGCAAAATACAATGTTTGGAAGTGTCAAATTGTAAAACAATGCATGCATTGTTTTAGGTAGGTCCCACCAACAATCACAAAGAATGATGCATTATACAAGTAAAACAATGTCTGTCAATGTTGTGATTGTTGCTTTTAGATTTTTGTCAACTTTTTCTTTCCATTTATATCCCTAATAGTTTTTGTCTTATACTAAAAGTTGGGGGTAAATATAATATTTCCCCATAAAAGTAATTTTATGTAAATAAATGCATAAAGTAGAATCTCAACAACCAAATAATACATTGTTAGAATGCATCCATTGTATCAATACTTACAACATCCATTATATTATGGTGATTCATTATAATACAACGATTTAACATTCACAACTTCCAAACGACCCCTAAAATCTTAGACTTATTTATTATTCAATGTCATAAAAAAATTTAAATCTTCAAATAATATAAATGAGCCTAGCTTTATGACATTCCTCGAGATATATTATTATAAAATGCTTAAAAGATAATTGACTCATTTGAGTAATGGTATAAATAAATTGGAATAGCAAAAGTTAATAGCTAGTGGATGGAATAATGCCATAGAAGAGGTAGAAATAGGATCCATCAAAACTCTTTTTGATCATCGTTGTCTCGTGTAATGTACCTAAATTGGTAACTAAACATGATAAAGATAATTGTTCCATATATATTCCATATATATATATATATATGGCGAGTTCTACGGTACCTTAAGGTAAAATCTGGGGTACTGCATACATTGAGTATGAAAATACTATATAGACCTTGAATTGACCGATTTTTCGGACATGATACTATACTCTGACTCTTAAAGATCAAAATCTAGGTCTTAAATCTCCCAATTTTATACTCAAATATCAATTTAATTAGAAACAATAATCGATTGTTATGATTCGTCCAAATATAGGCACAAAAAGGAATGCATCATCTTAGGGTTTATAGATTATGATTTAGATAATTAGGACCGAGGGTTCATTCATTAGGGTTTAGGGTATAAGGTATAGTATCAGACCCAAAAATCTAGCTAATTCGAGGTCTAAATACCGTTTTCATGCTCAAGATATGCGGTACTCCGAATTTCACCCGGAGTACCGTAGAAGACAATATACAATAGTAGAAAGAAAACACAAGAGCTTTTGGAAATATACCCGTTAGGCGAGGGGGAGCCTGGGGGAATTGATCAAGCATCTATCTAGAAACAAGACAACTCCATTCTCGTTGGCCAAGTGTTTGTGTTTGGGTGTCATGAATTTGTCGAGATTCCAAGAGTTCCAAGCTCTCTTGGAAACTCCTCATCCACCTAACACTCCATACACCAACAATGGAAAACTTATTTTTTGTTTTTGATTTGGATTATTAACATTCATAAGGTTGGAATAATTAAAATATCAGCAGCTTAGTGTGTATTCATCAAAATTTCCATCGTGTTCATATGGTAATTAGTTTACGTACCAACTCAATCGAATTAATAATATAAACAAGCATACATCCTAATTATTTAAAACAAAATGATCTATTATGCAACATACTTACATACATACTCGATTCAACACAAATTCATCAACCCAATGATTGTCACCCTTTAACAAGGGCTTGTAAACAAAATGTTAGTTGGCAATTTAGTGATCATTGATCAACGGTCCGATAGTAATCAATTGGGACTTGTGACATATATATGGTGGCTTTTATTATACGTTGAGTAGAATCAAAAGTATAATATACAATGAGTAAGAATACGATATCTAGATCTTGAATCGACTGGAATTTGGGGCACGATCCTATATCTTAAACCCTTGACGAGTGAACCCTACGTTTTTATTATATAAATCATAGACCTTAAACTCCAGAATGATGCATGTAATTTGTTGCATATATTTTGAAGAGTCACGACCGTAGATTGTTGTTTTTAATCAAATTTGATTTTAGTGTATAAGATTTATAGAATTAAAACTATGATTTTAATCTTTAAGAATTATGATACAATACCACATTTCAAACTTCGATCAATTTAAGATCTCTTAAAATATACTATGCATTAATGTTTGGACTTATATACAAGGGGGTAAAAAGGGTAATTTGATTGGACTTGTTTGTAAGTCATTATTCTAATTGGTACATTCATATATTTTTCTTGTCCCTCGATTGTGTCACCGGATCCATTACATTGTTCTTTACATAATAATAATAATAATAATAATAATAATAATACATGCCTCATTGCCTCTCTTTGTGCCGTTTGTACTTCTTCCACCTACTTTTGCTCCAAAACAAAATACTCTCTTTCTTCACTACTTGAAAAATAAAGGCAAAATACACTCGTATAGTCAAAACTTTCGCGGTTGTGCCAGTAATAGCCAAATTTGGAGAAATACCACTTATAGCCAAAATTTTAAAGTTACGTGACAAATATAGCCATTTCCGTTACAAACTTTTACGGTGTTAGAATTTCCGTCAATTAGGTTAAATTATGCTGAATAGATAGCCACCTCAGCGCACACGTCAGCGACCACTCGACCAAACTTGCCACATAGTCACCATGTCATAATTTAATTTAAAAAATATTTTTTTATATCATAATCCCCAAATGTTTGAAAACAAAACAAAAAAAACCCGTAAAAAATCGAGGAACATCCGACTGAGGACCATGCTAGATTTAATCTACCCAACCACCGATAGCTCCGGCTTCTCGATCGTTCTTCCCTGCTCTTTCGCTTTAGCTTCATCTGCTTCGGTGGAGGATTTCTTCGCCAATCGTCGTCATCGTTCTGCTCGTGCAGTTAACAGAAGAAGAATCTCTCTTTGCTTTTCTCTCTCTCCACTCCTTCCAATCGACAGTCTCATGTCCTATTTCATAGTCCCTACAGCCCCTAGGTGTCGAACCAGATTCGACAAATCTCCATCATCGCAACATACCTCCAATCGACAATCCCCATCCTCGCAACAGTCCTCCAATCGACAATCCCCCAATGACCATCAAACCCATGTTAATGGTTGCATTTGAACCAAACCCTCAGCCGCGTTCGCTTGAGGAGAAAAGGAGAAGATTCAAACCACAAGAACATATATGGACTCCGATTGGGCACCGACGACAAAACGTCACCTCTCCAAAATCCCGATTCAAAACCTGGAATCCAACCCTAGGATCTCGCTGACTACATCGATTCCACTATGGGTCCTCTCTTGGCTCTACCCGTCTTCAAATCTGAATCTTGATGGCGAAACCTCCAATCCTGTCACTGCAGAGCTTCGTTTTGTCGTCTTTGTGGGCTGGGTTTGTGAGATTTAGGATTGGAAACGGGATTGCTAGAGTGGGTGGAGGAGGAAGGTAGAGGAGGGTCCGGATCGAAGTCGAAGTTGGTGGAGCTCATCCTCGTCATATTCGCAACCACCACGGCAGCCTTCGGGTACTCTGGCTTCGACTCTGGCTTCTCACCCGTGCATCGGTAACCATGGTGGCGGTGGAAGCGTTACAATGGTAGATGAGATAAGGGGGAGACTGCAAGCGATCTGGGGTTCGCTGGCGCCGATGCGACGACGTGGACGGTTGGATTGAGAAGGAAAGGAGAAGTGGCTACGATGGGGGACTGGGGGGACGATTGGATCGAGAAGGAAATGAGAAATCGTTAATGTGGGAGGAGGATTAGATTGGGAAGAAAAGGAGTGGCTACGGTGGATTTGAAGGAAATAAGTAAAAGACGATTGGTAAAGGGAAAAAGGATGAGAAACAGTAGGTGGAGAATGAGGAGTTTTTTTAATAATTTTTGTTTTCAAATTTATTTTTTTATTTTCATTAAATTTATTATTTATTTTTATTAATCTACATGGCAGTGTTTGATGAAATGTCGCCAAATCAGCATTTCCGTTAGTCCAGTCAGCTTGTTAGATGACACCGTTAAAGTATTGTACGGAAGTGGCTATAAGTGGTATTTCTTCAAATTTGACTATTATTATCACAAACGCGAAAGTTTTGGCTATACAAATGTATTTTGCCAAAAACAAACTACAAAATAAATAAATAAAAAGGATGTGCATTGTGCTGACCGAAGGTTGTGGCTTTTGTGTTGCTTGATGATTGGGGGGGGCGGGGGGGGCTGCAAGTGGCAAAAGTACACCAGATTGAAGATCCGTACATCCTAAAGACATTGGCTTTGCGCGACAGTTTACAGGAATGTGTGCGACGCCGGTTCAGCAATGTGATTATCGGTGGTGATGCAAAAATTGTTATTGATAAATATAGTAACAAGGACACTCCAGACTTCAAGATAGGAGCTTTACTACAAGAGATTCGATCACTGCTTAGAGATTTAGTGGATTCAAAGGTGCTTTTCGTTGGTCGTAACTTCAACAGGATGACTCATTCTGTGGCCAGACGTGCTCTGTATTTATCGCCCCGCTCTCAAAGGGGGTTTGATTATGTAGCTTGGTACTATAGCATATAGCTTCTTTGTAAACTTGGATCGGTTCTATATCCTCTTTTTATGAGTGATCGTTTGGCAGAAAAAAAAACCATATGATCTAGAATAATAGAATATACATGTATTACCACTCATGGACATTGTAGGCACTTCAATTTTTGAAAGTAATGATTGTTATCATTGTACACAAAACAAAAGCCACTGAGATCATACAGCCTCTAACAAAATACCCAGAGTAGGCAAAAGGGAAAAACCATCAGGAACCATATAGAGCAAAACAAGCAGGTTCAATTACAACAAGCTTGATAACCATCCTGGTAACAGAGTACCATTAGCCATTCGACGGTCAATAACATAAGCTTCTTTGATCTCATGCCGCCTACGATGAACAACCACAACACCCTCCAAACCTTCAAAAGAAGAAAGAATTGAGGCAATCGTAGTTGCACAACTTAACGACCATTCATCTGCATCCTTCTTCAGGGCTTCAACCACACTCAAACAATCCGACACGATCAGAATTCAGAGTTGAGCATGGTTCGTGAGCAGTTATGCATGTCGCTTCAAGTATGGCATAGGCTTCGACAGCCTCAAGTGCTCGACAATGTATCTTCTCCGCCTTACCATCATATACCTTCCCCAGTGCATTCTTCACAATGACAACAATGCCCGCCTGCTGGGGAGCAATACCACAAGCTTTGCTCAAGTTTTGGAGGTTCAACTTCAGCTAAAGTTTATTTTGCTCATTGATAATCGCCCATGACTGACTAATTTCACTGTAGTGCCTGAATTATTATTATTCTGTGCCTTGATTGTTCGGATAGCAGTCGCATGACACAAGAACTCGTGACAATGTGAAAAACAAAAACAAAACTTTTACTGACTAGCTTTAGCTTAATCAACTTTCAGTTCATGCGGATGGCCTCAGTAAGCAATATATGCAGGTATTCAACCTCTATTCGACTTCAAATTCCATCATCAACAATACAAAGAATACTATCATCGAGAAAGGCACCAACCATCTTCTTCATCTCCTACACTCCGAGTAATCACCTTTGATCTCTCATCCTTCAGGAATCCTAGAAGTAGAAATGCAAGTAGCCATCTTCTTCATCTCCTACTATGGGCCATTAGTACACAACTAGCTCTATGATACCACTGTAGTCAACTCTGCAGATTATTGTGCCGCAGGAATTATCTATGTATATTATTCTTCCACAGACATTGTATATCTGCTAGTCAGACACGATGACATCTAAGAGCTATCATTGAGACAACTTGTTATTGCGGGTGTATACACTATCGTTTCAAAACTAACTCCAAGAGTAATCAAACTGCAATTACCTCGTACAGGTGCCTGGATTATTGTTGGGGCCTGCTTGGCCCCGGTTTAAGTCTCCCCAAAAGCTGAACCCCTCGCATTGACGCATTCTGCCAAAAGAAGTGGAGTAGCATTGGTTCCATATGTCCATTTCAAAATAATTCCACAAGGGATGGAGCACAAGAAACAATGCAAGAAAGTAACAACCACATCCTAGATAGCATATTAAGCATCCTGTTAATCATTTTCCAAAAAAAAAACAGCAATTTCTTATTCTTGTTAACGTTTTGCACTAGAACTCAATTGCTTTTCTCCTTCGAACAAAACACACGCCGATCTTGACAATAATACATTATGAGTATCCAGAAACAGAAGTATATGATCCAACTTCTTTGCAGGAAGCACATCCATCAAATGGGGCAATAGAGAAGGCAAATTGACAGAGATGAATAAAAAGTCTAACATCAATTGTTCAAACAAACATAGACTCTAGACACTCCAGTCTTCCATTTCGTAGCTTTAAATTATCAATTCAGAAGTAAGTAAGTTAAAGAGATTGATCTCCAGGAAAATTACGTGAAAAAGAAACACAAGTGAAAGACGGTGTTCTTACCCATGGTAGGAAACAATGCATTGAACAGCTATTAAAACAGACAATAGAGGCAAAACCAGCTTTGCATCTTTCAGAATGAAGGGTGCTAGAATAGATTGATACAAAGGACTAGACTTCTTGAGCTTGTTTCTCCCTATCATCGCAGGAGCATGTTTTTTTTCTTCTATTCAGGTCAATAAGAGAGCTCAAATTTCCAAAACCAATGAAAATGGCTAGGAAACACCAAATAGAAGATTCAAACCCATTCCCTACCAAGGAATCAAAATTCTTAAATATACTCATAATTAGGAAGGCAAAAATAAGGGAATAATTCACCAAAGTTATAAAGAAAGTTTTATGATCTCACCAGAGCAGCGGAGCATAAGATAACACAAAATTGTAAAGAAACTTACCCAGACTAACCAACATCCGTAGATCGATGGAACATTCCCGAGGAGGCACTCACATTCCCGAAACCGTTTCGTTAGCGGACCGGACGGCGGATTCTGGATCGAACCCGAGACTCATTCCGCTGCCTTAATTTCATCGTTGGCGTTTCTGGAAGAGGCGTAAGAGTTCCAGTCGGCCAAGAGAGACGATGATTTCTTCTGCTGCTGTGGCAGCTGTTGGTCTTCGATAACGGTACCTGAGAAACACAATGCACCATTTTCTGCGTTGCGCTCTGAGAGAACTGAAATCGGCCGACGTTTCGGTTTGGAGGTAGGCAAACGGCCGGCGGAAACGGGATACTCCCACAAAGAGAAAGAACGGATACAAGAAACGGGAAAAACGAAAAACGTTTTGGATCCGTTTTGACAAATATCGAAAACGCCGCTTCTTTAATTAATTGAAGGCCCAAAGAGAACAAAAATGACGACGTCGTTTTCCGGGGGCGTAGGCGTACGCCCGGGGAAAACATGGGTTTCAGTCAAACGAAGGCCCAAGAAGCTTCTTCTCTTTTCAACTGAAGTCCCAGAGAACTGAAATTGGCCGACGTTTCGGTTTGGAGATAGGCAGACGCTCGGCAGAAACGGGAAACTCCCGCAAAGTGAAAGAACGGGTACCAGAAACGGACGAAACGCGAAACGTTTCGAATCCACAAAACCAAAATCGAAACGCGATAAATTGACGATAAATTGAAATTGACGAGATATCGCGATATGACAAAATATCGCGATATTTTCATGATATATTGACTTTTTGCGATATATTGACCGGATGCTGAATTGGCCCCTCGCGTAGCAAGAAAAAGAATGAGAAACGACAGAAACCATATTCCGTTCATGAACTGCGCCAAAATTACGGCATCCAATTGCGATTTCGATTTCGATTTGGGTCCGGTGGCCGAAATTCCGACATCCAATTGCAAATTTGGGAGAATCGCAGGAAGCCATCGGGTTTCTGGTTCTTGTAGACGTAGAGGAGCAGTGTCGCTGCTGCTGCTGCATTCCGTACAAATCTGCCTCGCCACGCCACCATCGCCCGCTGCCTGAATTCAGGCTCAGCCTTTCCTCGTACTTCCCGACCTGCTTTCTACTGGAAGCATTGTTTGATCAGGAGTTGGAATTCGCTTTTTGTATAGACAAGCAAGGAGGATCTTCGAACGGAAAAGGATTGGTCGGGAGTTTCTTACTTTTGAGTTTTGAGGGAGTGAATTCTTCTTCTTCAACGGGGAAGAGAAAAGAGCGACGCCTAGCCGCTTTGAAATTTGAACAACACCGGCCTTCGCGTTAAGCTCGATCTCTTCGGGTAGCCCTCGGGTACCACACTCGCTCCCTGTTCTTTTCAACTTAGGCTTCTGTCCCTAAAAGCACTACTGCACTAGCCCCTAAATTATACGCTGGCGATTAGTTTGAACTATCTTTTTGACTTTATTTAGCAGCTTGACGGTGTCATGTTTGGAATTCCGCCTTTGTTTTTATGTTATCTGTAGATGCATTTTGTGGTTAAGTTTAGAGGGTCGGATTTGGCTGTCGACTTCCATTGCATTATATGTATTTCCTAGATCTGTTCGACTACTGTTTAGGAATTCATCTGGTTAAATTGATTTCGCATGGAAGTTTTACTATAATTGTATTGCAACACATTTCAGGGGATTTGGGTGGCTCATCTGTAGACGATGAAGTCGTTGGAGGAGCCGAGGAGGGGTAGTGATCCAACAATGCATGGAACCGTTTTCATTCTAAATCGGCATCCGTCATCGTGCAAGATCTCAAAGTGATCTCATAATTCATATAAATTTACCCGTATCTAATTGATTAGAGATGAACACTAGAGTTTTAAATAAACGTGATAAGCTTTACTTTTTGACAGATTAGTAAAGTATGGTACATGAATTTGAGTTGGATTTTTTTTGTTATGAACAAATAGATGATCCAATGATACTAGTGCAGCATAGATTAAACTAAGGCCCAAAGTGTGAATTTCTTTTACGTCTTTAGCTAAACGTAGTCAGTGGATTCTCAGAGCGAATTAGGGGCAAGTGCCACCAAGAGCGGATCCACATCGCTCTTGAGGTACAGCTTCAAATGGTGGCCATGAACTCGGCGATTGTGGCCATCAGTACATGATAACTCGACCTGGCCATCCGACAGGATGCAAGCGAGTGAATATCCGGATGGCCAGAGTGGTCGTGGCTCAGAATGGCCTCCAGCTTTCTTCTTGGTTGCTTTAGGGGCCTGAACCATTCGCCGCCACTTGTCCTTGTGATTTCTTGGGTTCGGCAGGGGTTGACCAAGGAGCGTTCCAACCGGTCGGGAAGCAAGGACATCTGCCAATTGCCCGATTTTTGTGTCCATATCCTACAGCAGTGCCTGCTGGTTTCTGTGACTAGCCTCTAGTTCATTGAATTTCCCGATAGTGAAATCCATAAACTTGTCTACCTTGGCGAACTTATGAGTACTGGTACTCACAAAAGTCGTCACCAGCTCTTGCAGCTTGGTTATCTGGTCACCCTGTGTTGGTGCTCCTGTCGGCTGTTGTACCTGTCGCTGCTGTGAAACCGGGAGGCTTGGTGGTGCTGTTGTTGTTGCCACTCCAGGAGAAATTGGGATTGGCGCCACCCCTCATTATAAGTGTCACTGTAGGGGTCAACGCGCCGAGCATTGACAATGAAGTCCAACAGCTCTTGGGGTGTGGAGGGCTCGCATAGCCTGACAATCCTCCATCAAGTGGACGAGAAGGAGAGAAAGGAATTGGAACGCATGGAACGATGTTAATAGTAGTTGTTTTGTTAAGTAATAGTAGTATTTTTCCGTTAAGTTTTAGTGGGTTTTTGGGTTGAGTTGTGTGGTTTTGAATTTTTGATGAGTAGTATTTAGTAGTAGTGATTTTATTAAGGGGGTTTTTGGGTTGAGTTGTGTAGTTTTGAATTTTTGATGAGTAGTATTTAGTAGTAGTGATTTTATTAAGGTGTAGTGGTGATTATTTATATTTTAGTAGTGGCTTTTTAGCATTGATTTTACCATTTTGTAGTAGTGATTCTTATTAAAAAGAAATGTTAAAACACTACTAGTTACATGGAAATCACTACGAACCCTAAAAATACTACTATCAACTTCTAAAACCATCTGTCGATATTCAACAAAAATCCTAAAATCACTACTATTCGCCTAAATGACTACTTATTTAAGTAGTAAAGAATTTATTAGTATTGTTTTTAGTAGAAAATGTATAATGAACCGGAAAGAGAGAACATGTATTTTTTATTCTATTATTTTAATTTGTGAAATACCATATAAACCCTTCCTTACTAATCACCATCAGATTTAATTTAAAAGAATAGACGATGATTAGACTAGTTAGTACGGAGTTAGCACTCTAACCTAGGGATGGCAACAAAACCCGAACCCACGGGTACCCACCCGACCCAACCCGGTTAACGCGGGTAAAATCCGTGTTGACAGGTTTTGGGCCGGGTTTGGGTTTAAACCCGTTCACTATTCATCGGATTGGGTTGGATTTGGGTTTAGGTAAACCCGACCCATGGGTACCCGCCCACACCCATATAATTAATTTTCTCGGTATATTTAATATTCTAAACAACTAATCTTATTTATGTTTGTGGAGACATGTCTAATTTTTCTTTCTAATTGTGTAGAACGAAGTTGATGTTATCGAGTGGACAGTGAAGAAACTTAATTGGAAGGAAGAAGTTTTCAATTAATCATGTTATTTATGGATAATTTATGATTTGCTTCAATTTTCTTGAGTTTTTCTAGATCGGTGTTGAACAATTTGTATAGTTAATTTGTGATTTGCTTGAATGGTGTTTTATATATGAATAATTTGTATTGAGAGATTGATATTTGGTTTTAATTTTGATAGGAACTTGTTATTGTAATTTTTTACGACAAAAACCCGTGGGTACCCATGAACCCGCGGATACCCAGTGGGTTGGGTTTGAGTTTTTCAAACCCAGTGGGTTTTACCCCGGGTTTTTTTCACGGATAAACCCATGGGTTTGGGTTTGGGTTTGGCAAAACCCGACCCAACCCGGCCCATTGCCATCCCTACTCTAACCTCTCCCCTAACTAACTAACCGGAGCCACAGCCTTTGGGCCAGCGCAAGGTTGTCAAACCGGTTTATACCGTTGTGCCGGTTTGGCAAGTGGAATGGTACGACCGGTGGTAGAACCAGTTTGTGCCGGTTCATGCCGGTTAAAAAAATGTGAAAACAATTAATATCTAATGTATATAATCATATATAAAACATATTTGTGGACAATTTAGTTACAATCCAACAAATATCATCAACTTTTAGCTATTATATTCATAAAATGAATAATAAATTAATTTTTTTATTCATTAAGTTCATTAAAATGATGTAATTTTACTTAGAATGCGTAAGTCGATCATGCCGGTTATACCGGTGATGTCATGCCGGTTTCATGACCGGCACAGGTTAAACTAGATTCAACCGGGTGGCATGCCACCGGCATGACAACCATGGGCCAGAGGAAAACTTGTGGGTAGCTCGAGACTTACTGGCACATTTGATGCCCACTGACCACTGTGTCCTTGACTCCAGCATGAGCCCGGCCCAGTTGAGTGAAACGGATCAGTTGGGGTTCGACTTCGGTGTGAGATAAAGCCTAAAGGTGTTCGTAACTTCCCTCCCTCCCTTTTCTTCCTACCTCTCTCTCTCTCTCTCTCTCTCTCTCTCTGTCTTGTGCGGTCTTCTCAGTTTCAACCTCCCACTCCCATCTTCTTTCTCTGAGATCTGTCAACTCCTAGAGTCCTAGTCTTCCTTCCACAGCTCCCTTCAACATTGTTCTCTTCCCAAGTAAGCTTCTCTCCCTCTCCAACTCCCAACTCCAATTCCGCGCCACTCCCGTACTATCTTCTTCCGACTTGCTCGTCAGCTTTGAATTCGCCCGTCTCGCTTTCTGCTTCCGTTTACCATTATTAGCTCGGATTCAAAATTCTCTTCGCCCACTCCCTGCTTCTACCTTACCAGTTCTTCAGCTGTTTCCCTCTTTCTTTCTGTTTGCTTCCTTCAGCTTAACATAAGCACAATTAGGTTGCAGGATCTGGGTTCTTGGTGGTTTGCGTTCGCAGCGTTCTGCCGCAGCGCGCCGCCCCTGTCTCATCGAGTCATAATCCACCTTCCGGCTTGTTCATGCTGCTCCAGTCTTCGATTCCCGCTTCCGACAAGGTGCTTTTTCTTCTCACTTCTTGCTCTATCTTTTGAATTTTATCCTTTGTTTTCCCGCCATACCTATAGAATTCGGCAAACCAAAGTTGGTTAGGTTGTGTTTTTGTTTGTTGTTGTTTCGCTTGGATTTAGAAGCTGACTCCTACTACCCACCCTCTCTTAACTCTTGTCAGTTTCTCATTATCTAAAAACAAAAACAAAAAACTGTCAGTTTGTGTCTCATCTCCTCTTGTCGCCTTAATCTTCTGTAATGAATCTAGGATGTTTGTCTGTGGTTACTAACAGTGACCCGTTCTCCTTCATCCCTCTTTTGAGCGATTCTTCAGAGTATATTTCATTATTGAATCTTGCTATGCAGTCATGGCCTTTCTTAGCATTCACTGATTTCTAATGGGTTAACTGTAAAACCACTTCTTTTGTGTACTGGGGCAGAGCCTCATACTTCATCCTGCCCCTTTAGAGTATTTGAAAGATTCAACTTCAAACTTTTGCTAAAATTTGCTGTTTTTCTGACACTTTACAATCTTCTCATTCTAACAAAAGCTGGTGTCACTGTGACTGCCTGTTAACAGAGCCCTGACCGTGGCCGCTTCAGACAGGCATTCAATGTACTGCTGGAGCAAATAGGGAACCCAGCTGAATTTGAGCTTCCAGATTGGTTTGGCAAAGGGAAGCCTCTCCCCTACACCTTCATCAAACGGAGTATCCTGTCATTTCCCCCTGCTCATGTGCTTGGTTCCGATTGCTCTTTTGCTCTTCAGGCTACTTCAAGGCCATATATACATAGCATATGATTTCTTCTAGGAAACTTATTTGTATCATTGAACATGCCACGTGCTCTGAATTGTTTGGTTCTGTTGTTATCTTGACGCCACCAAGACATATATCTTACCAAGCGAGTTAAAAGGCGCCTTGAGGATGATGGAATATTCTGTTCCTGCACAGCATCACCAGGTTCTACTGGTGTGTGTGATAGAGATTGCCATTGTGGGTTAGTTCTTGTCTATCATAGTTACTTTATGTTGGAATGTGTACTTTTCCACTTTGCTTGTAACCTAGTGGTATAATAGTTTGGTATAAGAGTTGATCAATGTCTTGCCTATCCACATAGACTCTGATCCAGAGATTGAAAACTTCTTCTTCTATCTTTGTTGCCTAATTTACTGCCCTTAATGGTTAGCTACGAATAGAGTGCTAGTTGCAAGAATTTGCTCTCCAACTCTTGTCTTAGAATCAATCTTTAGGTTACTTCCATGAAACTGCGACTCTAGATCTAATATAATTTCGTCTGTTAGTCCTCGAACCTGAAGTTCCAGATTCACTGTAATCGAGTTGAGACAGAGACGTGTACTTTCAAATTCGTTCATGATGACTCTTGTTGAGCTGTCTTAGTTCAGGATAGGTCTGCATCCCCTGTACAATAATTGTGAGGCCACTGCATGGACTAGAATAATGAGGTTGTTTCTAACACAATGCATTTACTTGCTTCCTGTTTCATGTTCCATGCTTCTGAGTCTCTTTGTTTTTTGCATGGTTCTATAGGATGTTGCTGTCCAGTTGCTCCTCAGGCTGCAAATGTGGGAAATCTTGTCTCAACAAACCGTTCCAGCAACGGCCTATGAAAAAGATGAAGATGATACAGGTATATGTATTTGATATCACTGGGTGTTTAGACAATATAATAACCTTGTGGATGAAGAAAGATTGATTAAGAGTTGGGTTGCCGAGAGGGGGATAGATTTATGCAACATGTAATAAATTTACGCAGACTGGTGATACTATTGGAAACTGCTCTTTTGAGTCTCTCTCCCTCTCCATTTTCATGTTGATATTTTTTTGGTTGGAACTTGATATATGGGTTTTGGACCTCGAAGCACTCCCTCCATTTCATATTAATAGTCCTGGATTTTGATTTTGCGTCATGTACTTGCTATAGTCTCTCCTGTCCTTTTCTTTAATGATCTAAAACCTGGAGGTAATCTCTTACCATCAGAACACGTTGCTAAATATTTACGCTGCTTGTAGACTGACAAATGCGGAGTTGGGATTGTGGCTGATGAAGATATTAAACAAGGAGAGTTTGTGATAGAATATGTCGGAGAAGGTGATTCTTTTATTCATAGCTTGTTATCTCCTGTTATTTTATTGTCATTGCAGCAGCATTTTGGAAAATTTATTATTTGTTCTGTGGTGGTTGTTGGATCCAGTTATTGATGATAAGACCTGCGAGGAGAGGCTGTGGAACATGAAACACCGTGGAGAAACAAACTTCTATTTATGTGAAATTAACCGAGACATGGTTATTGATGCCACATATAAGGGAAACAAGTCAAGATACATAAATCACAGTTGCTCTCCTAATACCGAGATGCAGAAATGGTACTGATATTAAAGTTATCTTATCATATTATTGGTGCACCTTTTTTATGATGATATCAACTGTTTGTTGGTTTTCTTTTATAGGATAGTTGATGGGGAAACCAGAATTGGTATATTTGCAACTCGGGACATTAAAAGGGGGGAGCATCTTACCTATGATTATCAGTAGGACTGCTTTGTTCAATTCTAAAGTTTTCATTTTGTTTAGGGATATAATCATCCTCTCTTATATATTTATTGTTTAAACTTGTCATTCTGTGCTTGTTTTCCAATGAAGTCATTCAGTTCAATCTAATAAAGGCAGCAGGTTTGTACAATTTGGTGCAGATCAAGATTGCCACTGTGGGGCTCCCGACTGTAGGCGCAAGCTAGGTGTTAAACCTACCAAGCCTAATAAGATGTCGTCAGATGCAGCGTTCCAGTTTGTTGCATGCCAGGTTGCAGTTGCATCTCCTGAATTCAAAGCACTTCTGTCCAGGAAGGATGTATGTACTGAGCTGCTGCTTCATTTGGAGGCAAAAGTTTAAAATTCTTCCTCTTTTTTCTACCTTAGTTTGTATTCGTACTGATTTGTAGAATTTTATTTTGTGAAGGTTTTTCAAAATGGAAGATTGCATATAGGTAAACTCTCAAATTTGTGGTCCGTTTACCCACTCCTCAAAACTCATTGAATTGGTAAACCTTTTCTCCAATTTGTCAGCCTGATGATTACAGTTTCATTTTCCTCGATCCAGGGAGTTCGGGGCATGCTCATGATAGCCATCAGTCCTACCCTAGTTGCATTGGCAAGGTGATCAGAGTATACTACCCCAGAAATGAAAGGTACTTATAGGTTCTATGTCTTATCTGATGTATTCAATAAATCGTATTGAGTTCCTTTAACTCACCCTTTGGTTCTGTCACTGATCATCTCTAAATCCTTTCTTCAACATCAGAAGTTTCGGGATTATTAGACAGTTTGACAATTATTCTAGAAAACACAAGGTATGTAACATGTTCTTTCGTTTATTTAGCTGTTCCCCCCTCCGGCCTCTGTATTGTTGTGTAAATTGCAAAAACGAGGCATCATGACTGTGTTCTGTGATTTGTTCTATTACCGCAGATCATGCTTGAGGATGGTACCATCAAATTTCTGGACCTTTCTAAAGTAGACTGGGAAATCTGTGATTCTGGCTCCAGGTTAGACTAAAACAGGCTTGATATTCAGCTTACTCATCGACTAAAATCTTGTGGATAGAAAAGAACATCTGGTTACCTTTAAACAAGCTAAAATCAAGAGGAAAGGGTTATCTAATGTTCTCATTCATATGTTATTTTATGCTTGCAGGTAGTGAATAACCACGAGAAAGCACTGCATAACCTTTTGTTGTACTATCAAATATAAACAGGCACCCCAAGTTAACATATAATGAACAACCATGCTCTGAGTTGGATGGGGAAGAAATGTTGTATTGCCTCCATCTCATACTTGCCACAATTGTTTCTTTCTTCAGAGTTAAGGATTGTGAAAGACACACGTTCTGTTCTTTGCAATTCTTGCTATTGCTCACTCTTGATTTAGTTACATACTTACATTACAACATGGTTTGAAGGGTTGTCTCTTCGGTTTTGCGTGCCCCTTCTCAAGATTGGCCAAGTTTTGGACTAATGATGAAATGTAGAAGATGAAAGCGGGTTTGTTTGAGAACATAAACGCACTGAACACATGGTTTCTCTCTCTCTCTAAGCGCCAAAGTTAATTACATCTACTACTACATTAACGACCAAAGACTAGAATATGATTGATTGATGATGCAGGCTTGATGGAAGATATCCATGGTTTTACTGGAACCTAGGTTGAGATTGATTCATGCTGCAGGTTGCTGCTGCAAATCCACATGATGATTCCCATTGGAAGTCGTTGATGCCGCCTCCATTTCGAGGATGGATGACCAAGCGGATGCTGTCTCCTCAAACTTGTCCATCGACGTTGCGGTAAAGGCATAGCCCCCTCCTCCTGCCGCTGCTATGTCAGGCCACCATCCGGTTTCACCTCCACCACCACCAGTCGATGCGTTATACATTATTTCGTTGAGGCAAGCGGAGAAGGAACCGTCCAAGCCCCACCATCGCTCATCTTCCTCCTCCGTCTTGCACACTAAGCCGCTGACACCTTCCTTCAGCCAGGGGAACTCAAACACCCCTAATCCCCCCATGTAGTTCTCCTCCGATGCAATCGACGATCCACATCCATCTGTCTTTTCGTCATCATTGCGGGTGCATCTCATGACGTCATCGTCGCTGCGATGATAATGATGACGATGATAATGGCTTGGCTTGTTACCTTTCTCGGTGGACGATGATGATTTGAAGCATGCCTTGTTAGCTTTATTGGTGGAGGATGAGCAAGATTTGAAAGCTTTGGCCTGTGAGTTTCCGTAGGCGGTGGTCTCTTTGCACCATGATGATTCCTCTCTCCCTCGCTTCTTCCTCTTGTGCAGTGTTTCTTTCCCCTTCCCCATTGCGGATTTTAGAAAGTTGGGCAACGAGAACGGGATTGAGACGGGAGATGGAAGTGAAAGGTAAAAAATTTGAAGAGAGAAAAGGGTAGTGTGGATGGATGGATGATCAACCACGTAAAGCCATGCACGTATAAAACGCAACACACGGCAGTGGTCTGAAACAGAATTGAGTGTGTTTTTGGGGTTCACGCATTTCGTCCTCTGCACAAAAAAGAAGGGGAAAAAAGGTTTGGTTTCCCTTCCCTTTCGTTCTGAACCCTCTGAGGCTCGCTCTATAGGAGGGTTTCCCTTCCCACATATTCCGCGCTATCAACCTTGGGCCCTCCTGGATCCCCGCTCTTTTACGGTATCGAATGTTAACCGGCTCTACAGACTACAGCCCTAAAAGAAAGGGGAAGAAAATGTGAAGAGTACACTTGTAATGGATAATAACAGTTGTGGGTTTTGTCATATTCATTCACATTCGTCTTTTGCTCTTCCCATATCGTCACGCTTAGATTGGGAGTTTAGGTTTAAGTACGGTTGGAGAACCAAACGAACAAACGTCTAACACAAGTAATTGGCTTTTAACCAATGTTATTAAAGCAGACCCGAGATGGCTGGTCGGACCGCTAAAACCGACATCCGTAGGTCAGACCGGTCCGTATCAGTCCAAAAGCCGCAATGAGTAGAATAGCCGGTTGGCGAGTGGCCAAAATGCTTAAACGTTCGTGCCGCTCAAACCGACTAACCGGATTTTGATTTCTAGCCGCCCACTGAAAAAAAAATGAAAATCCAAAAAAGAAATTGGAGAGAGGCGAGGCGGCTGGAGAGGCAAGGTTTTATATATATGGTACCATTTCGATTTCTGGCATTTTCTTACTATATCAAGTTCTTGGCTCGGTCAAGCTGTCCAAATCGGACTATAATAACTGATATAAATCAGAAAATATGTGATGAATAGCCTTCAATATCGGTGAATTATAGCATTCCCAAAAACTTGCCAAAATATGAGAAAAATTATCATCCGAAAAAACCGAAATTTGTGATGATACCGTTTGGAATATGCCAAAAATGGTTTAAAAAAATCCACCCAATAATAGACTTAATCAACGGTGAAGAATAGCATGTATCCTTCAAAATCGAAGGAAAATGACATTTAGAAACAATCGCCCGAAATATATGATGACACCCTTTGAAATCTACCAAAAGTGATCCCTGAAAACATTCACTAAAATTGGTGCTTAATAAACTTAATCATCATTAAAGCATAGCCTCAGCTCGAATCCTTGATCTGTATCCTTCAAATTCCAAGGAAAATGACCTTTCAAAAATCACCCAATGAACCTATGGGAATTGGTAGGTAACTCTCTCTCTACCTTTTTTTTCAAAATTGCGCCCCCATTCTCTCTTAGTCTCTTTCACATCCCTTTTCCCAGGGGTGGCCGCCGGCTTCTGGTGACCGGCGATAACCCATTTAATCCTTCTCTCGGGTTTTGTTCATCTTGCTTATGCTCTGGACAGTTTTTCCCGGATTTTTCCTGTTATTTTCTCTCCTTTCCAGCCGTTATGACATTTCATTTTCAATTCCATTTTCTGTTGAGCTTGTCTCTTCGTTTCAATTTTTAAGGTTCACATTGTGGGCTGGTTCAAAGAGGGAACTGGAGGTTGCAGCTTGAGACGATTGTTTTCCCAAGTTTGGTGGGTTCATCGTCTTAGGGTGAAGCCATTCTTTGCTTTCTCCTTTCGGCATCCCCAGGCTGGTTGTCCGTTGCTTGGGCAGTCTTTGGATTGTGGAGGGTAGAGTCTCCTCTAGCTGGTTGCGGTGGCTGTTTAGTGTCTCCTCGAAGGTTGGTGGCTCGGTCTGATTCCTCATCGCTCTTGGACCTGTTCTAGCTGCCTCGGGTTCCTCTGCCTTTTTAGTTCGGAGAAATTTTTTCACATCCTTCTCCACCGCCATGCAATCTCGATTCTGAGATTCACTGTGATGGATGTCTTCGAGCAATCCCAAGGAGGCAGCATATGGCATTGCTTTGCTCAAGCCATGAATTTCGTTGTGATTAGACGAGTCGTCTCTTATCTTGGTTGTACTATGTTTAGTGTTGATGCCAGAGGAATTTTGAAAGTACTGCTTTTGGTTCTAGTGTTCTGAAATTTTGGGTGGTTGTTTTTACACTATGCTTTGCTCTTCTTGATGTATCTCTCAAGCACGGTCTTTTGTCAACCGTTTACTCAAGATCTCATTACGCTGATTGATTTCAGTTTGATCCATTTGTTCCTCTTCGTAACCAATCATTCATAGTGCTATGCAAGATCTTCCTTTTTCAAACAAAAATCACCCACTAATTTATGAAAATGCCGTATGCAAAAAAATCCGCTCAACTTGGCAATTTATAGACTTTATCACTAGTGGAGAATAGCCTTAGGCCGAATCCGTGAACTGTAGCCTTCAAAATTCAAAGAAAATGGCCTTTCAAAAAATCACGCGAAATCTGTGATGGTACCCCTTTGGAATATGCCAAAACTGTCCCAAAACAAATCTGCCCAAATCGATGTTTAGTAGACATAATCATCGGTAAAGAATAGCGTGAGGCAAAATTCGTGATCTGTAACTGTCAAAATCTAAGAAAAATCGCCCAAAAAATTTATTAAAATGACCTCTAAGAAAAATTCGCCCAAACCAACGATTAATATAATTAATAATTGGTGGAGACTAGCCGCATGCCAAATCTGTGATCTGTAGCTTTCAAAACCCAAGGAAAATGCATTTTGGAAAAATCGTCCGAAATTTGTCATGGTACCCCTTTGGAATCTGTCAAAAATGGATCCGGAAGAAATCCGTCCAAATCTATGCTTAATTAAATTAATCATAGTTGAAGAATAGCCTTCAGCCAAAACCGTGTCTGAAGCCTTCAAAATCAAAGAAAAATGGACTTTCAAAAAAAAAAATAATAATAATCACCCAAAAAATTTATGAAAATGCTATCTGAAAATAAATCCGTCCAAATCGGTGCTTAATGGACTTAATCATCGGTGGAGAATATTATCAATAGACTTCATCATTAGTGGAGAATAGCCTCACGCGGAATCCGTGATCTGTAGCCTTCAAAATTGAAAGAAAGACATTTGAGAAAAGTTTTCAGAAATTGGTGATGGTACCTTTTTGGAATCTGCCACAAATGGACTTGAAAGAAATTCGCCCAAGTCGGTGCTTAATGGACTTAATCATCGGTTAAGAATAGGCTCAAGAAAAATCATTGATCTGTAACCTTCAAAATACAAGGAAAATGACCTTTCGAAAAAAATCTCACAAAAAATTATTAAATTTCATATGCAAATAAATTCTCCTAAATCGGTACTTAATGGACTTAATCTTCGATGGAGAATAGGATCAATAAACTTTGTTATCGATGGAGCATAACCTCGGGTGGAATCCGTGATTTGTAGCCTCCAAAATTGAAATAAAATTGTATTTCTGAAAAATTGCTCGAAATCTGTGATGGTATGCCTTTGGAATCTGCCAAAAATAGACACGGAAGAAATTTGCCCAAATATGTGCTTAATGGACTTAATCATCGTTTAACAATAGCCTTAGGCGAATAAGCGATCGGTAGCTTTCAAAATTCAAGGAAAATGACATCGGTTTAACAATAGACTTAATCATTTCGATGGAGAATAGGATTAATAAACTTCATTATCGGTTGAGAATAACCTCGGGCTGAATTCGTGATTTGTACCCTCTAAAATCGAAAGAAAATGACATTTCGGAAAAATTGGGTAAATATGTGGTGGTAATCCTTTGGAATCTGTCAAAAATGGACCCGAAATCAATGTTTATGGTACACAATCCTTCATTATCGATGGAGAATAGTATCAGGCTGAATCTATGATCTGTACCCTCCAAAATCGAAAAAAAGACATTTCAGAAAAGTCGCCCAAAATCGGTGATGGTACCCCCTTCGAATCTGCCAAAAATGGACCGAGAGAAATCCGCCCAAATCGGTGCTTAATGGACTTAATTATCGTTGAAGAATAGACTCAGACCGAATTCGTGATCTGTAGCCTTCAAATCGGTGCTTAATGGATTTAACACAAGATAACTAACTGGAACATAACAAAAGAAAGATAAATACGACAAAGAAAATACGACATCACAAGCACAAAACACAAGGAAAATGCACCAAAGACTTGATGCTACACAAACACAAAACACGACAAAACAACGCCACATTTGGCACACAACAAACGATTAAACTAGTAGTTCTTTACTTTTTGTAATAACTGAAGATTCCTCGCCAATGGCACAAAAAACTTGATCGGGTGCTTATGCGCGATCGAGCTTTAAATTTATAAGTCGTTGCACACTCTCTATTCACTCCTAACTAGGTCAAATATAACCTAGTTAGAGTTGTAGTTGTACATGGGCGTTGGGTCGTGCTTGGGCCGGCACGACACATACACGCTTCAGGCCCATATATTTCGTATTGTGCTTGGCACGGCCCGTCAGTTTTCGTGCCGTGCTATGCAAGCCCATTTGTTAACTTTGCTAGGCCCGACCCGGGCACTGTTCGAATCGTGCTGTGCCTATTTGTGCTCGTGTCATGCTCGTGTTCGTGTTTAATGAAAAGGACGAAACCAAAAGAGAGAATGCAAAAGAAAGTGAAAATTGGACGGGGGAAGATAGTATTAACCGATAATGTTTAAGAAAAGTAAACAAATAAGGGGGGAAAGAAAATTGGAAGTATAGCGAGTGTGATTTGGATTTGTTTAATTCTTTGTCCATTTTTACTTGTGTTAGTAATTACGTATATATATTTATGACACTTCTAACAACAACAAATAATTATTTTTCTACTTGTGTTTTGTAATATTTGAGCCTATCTTTTTATATTTATTTTCTATCAAATAAATATTATTTTTGTGCCATCATTTCTTATACTCAATAAAGTATCGAAAATATTGGGCCCGACATGGCCCACTTATATACCGTGCTCGTGCCCATGAAGTTTAGGCCCGGCACGACCCATAAATTATTCGTGCTCGTGCCAGGGTGGCTCATTTATTTCGTGCTCGTGCTCGTGCCGTGCCGTGCTAGCCTGTGGGCAGCACGACCCGGTGCCCACGTACAGTTGTAGTAAAGTTGCTTGATCGTATTCCAAGGGATCCCCTAAACTTATAATTACTTCTCTCCAAACTACTATCTAAGCGAATCGGAAGTTTGAGTGAATAATCTAACCTAATCTACTCCTAAATAACTAACCAAGTGGTTGGGAGAATGCTAGAGATGAGACGGTTGCCTAGGGTCGAATCCTCCTAGCTATGGTTGTCATGTAGGGTTAAGGGAATGTGGTGAGTGAGCTCTTTTCCGTGGGTTTTCGTGGTTATCCACACACCTCCGAGTACGCCTCCCCTAAACCCATATAAAGTCACCTCAATCTATGCTATCGTATATGGTGCACTAAGCTCGTAGCTCCTTTCAATGGATACTATCCACCGTCCACACCGAGATTTTATTCTGAATTCTATCTAGGACAGCTACCTATAGCAGGGGTTCGGTCGCCTCGACCACTATAGGTCTCTATTTATACATCTAACCTCGATTTGCTTGATGGCGCATACCCGTCTAACTCTAAAACTCCAAAACCATCGTAGTAGCGTAAAGTAGCTAGTAAAAAATATTAGGGCGACTTACCCTAACACAATCAATGCTAGAATAGTAATAAAATTAACTAGATAAATACATTGATTCGTGCACAACCTATAAAGCAGGGTTCATCTTCCCCAAACAACCATTATAAATTCCAAGTCATTAGAGAGAGGAAGAAAACACAAACTTGAAGAGGAGAATGATGGAATCAAACTTCTTCGCCTTGCTTACACCTTCTCCTTGCTTCTTGGGTTGAATGGATTTTCAATAAAACTCTCACAAGGAGTTTCCCTATCTAAAACACTCCAAAACCTTAACTTTCTCACTCTAGGGAGGCTCCCCTTTAAAAAATGCAGCAAGAGGGGTATTTATAGAAAGTTGATGGCGGTCAAGGCCTCTAGGGCGTTACCTAGTGGTCACGGTCGTAACCAAGCCGTGACCTGCTGGCTGCTAGAAAGTGTCAGACTCACCCGAAAAGAAGCGTTTTGCTCCGTCTTTAAGCTCCAAGATCGGGGCCTCCTTCTTAAGATTGCTTTCGTGATCTTTTGTGTCCCTAGCGCGATCTTTTTCGCTGTCAAAATGCACCATGTTCATGATTCTGTTGAGTAAACTTTCTGCCTTCTTCATGGTCGCCTGCTGCAGTTCCCGACCACTGATCGTGACCACGATCATCAGGATCATCGTCACAGCCTAATCAAGGGCAATGACCTGTGGCCGTTACCAGTGTTTTTCTCCCCTTCTTGCTCGTATGCTTTCCAATCGTGCTCGAATGAACTCCAATCGATTCTCGATCACCTCAGGCCGAATCTGTCATCTGTAGCTTTCAAAAATCCATGAAAAATGGTATTTCTAAAAAATCGCTAGAAATCTGTTAGTGCCTATTTAGAATATGCCACAAATGGCACGGGAAAATCTGCGCCAATAGGTGATTAATAGACTTAAGTACTTTGCTACGGTGAGTTGCACTTTCCGGTGGACCTCAGTTACGATTAGGTCGGCCTAATATGTTGTTTCAGTGCAAAAACAGTTTCATGGTGCCTACTTTGGAGATTCATATCTTACAATTGGGTAGATCTACACTAGATTAATGACTTGTTTTGAAATTGGAGTGTCCCTCTACACATCGAAGTACTTGGGAACTCTATAGGAAGTCTAGAATACCATTTTTGAACCTTATCAAAAGACTATGTCAAACTGGGAAACTGCCTGAAAATTGCCAAGTCTGGGAATGTGTTTGTGAAGTCTACTTTGAAGCTCAATTCAAGAAGCACGGATGAGAGCCGAGTCCAGGGCCTCTACCACGTGAAATTAGGTATGTTTGTATACGAATCCAAAGCATTGGATAAAAGATTGGATATCTGGAAGGCTTCAAACAAAAGGCTCGAAGTTGCTACGAAGTAAGCTGCCTTCTAGAACAAGCAAGCAGCCAAAAAAACAACCTTTGTAGCCATTTTGAGCCTTTTGTTTAAAAAGAATAACCTTCAAAAAAATCTACCTAAAAATGTGAAGAATACACTCCATATCGGTCATGAATAACCATAGAAAATACCGAAATCTATCACGACTAACCTTTAAAAAAGCTCAACAATAGCCAATAAAAAATCAGTAAATATGTGATGAATAACCTTCAGGGTATGCTTATGGTGACATGCATGTCACCTTAACTTGCACTTTTAGGTCGACCTTATATAGGATTAGGTCGACCTAATCTGCATTTTAGGTCGATCTTATATAAGATTAGGTCGACCTAATATGTCGTTTCAGTTTTGTGAGGTTCCCGAATACACTAATGTGGGCACCCTGATGACTTATCACGATCGACCTTTACAATGTAGTGGGCGACAGTTTGTAGTTTAAGTTGTCATTGTTGGTCGATCACAATCAAACATCGGTCTCCCTTTTCATTGGCGTCAGAATCAAAATGGTCGACCGTAAAGGTATATAGGTCGACCACTTGATGGCGGTCATTAACAAAAATGGTCGACCATTTACAGAGAGAGGTCGACCAAATAGAAGAGAAGTGGTGTATCCATTTATCCATCATCATTTGACGTAAAATGAAGATCAAGTGTTGGTTTCGCGGTCGACCTAATCCGGTACGAGGTCGATCGAATACAAGAAAATCAACCTATGTGCTCCGTCTTCTTTGCTTATGTATGTCGATGTGGGTGGTTCTTTTGCTCGTACAAATTACATTTTAAACCAGCAGAATTAGTCATAAATAATGATAACAAGGACTCATAACTTCCACGTGGTCGACCTCTTGAATCACGTACAGCAGCAACCGCAAAGGATCTTCTTCACAAAAGCTCTAACCATAAAATAACCTAATTCAGAGTTTCGGTGGCGGTGAAGGTGACATATATTCATATTTACATATATTAAGGACGAGAATGGGTAGAATTAAGTGGTAGATAAGTTAGGGTTACCTTTCTGGTGTTGGAATCCTTATCCAATACGGATACGTTGTGCACGCGGTCGACCTCGTACTTATGCGGTCGACCTCGGTCTATCAAAATGGTCGGCCTATGAGGTATTTGGGTCGATCTTTCATTTTGTTCGCTTCCAAAGAGGTCGATCATTTGCTATATAAGGTCAACCGCGTCGTTGAACCTCACAAAACTGTAACGACATATTAGGTCGACCTAATCCTATATAAAGTCGACCAAAAAGTGCAAGTTATGGTAACATGCATGTCACCGTAGCAAAGTCCTAACCTTCAAAATCATTAAATCAACATAAATAACAGACAAAAAATCAGATAAAATCTTGGGGTTAATTGCATGGTTGGTCACTGAAATTACAAAAAACGTTCATGTTTGGTCACTAGAAATATTTAATTTCGTTCGTGGTCGTTAACTTTTTACATTTTCGTTTCATCATTGGTCACTCTCCGTCCAACTCCGTTAAGTTTATACTACGTAACAGTCAACTCTATTAGTTGACTGTTAAATGAGTGATATGGCAAAAAAAAAATTTAATAAATTCCACCTGCCCCAACATTAGCCACCTCCCTTAAAAACACCACCATTTCCCACCTGCGTCGCCGGAGACCACCTGGGTCCAGACAAACTGTTTCATCGGATCTCATCTCCGCAAAGGTAAAGGTAAAGGTTCAAGGGGCAGAGCGTGGTGGGTATGGTTAACGATCATTCGATAGGTGTGCACCCTTTCGCATGCAATGGATCACAACGCCAATAGGCAATTGTGCAAACGCAGAAACTTCCTCGATTACTGTCGAAACCTGCTGAAAGAGCTCGTTGTTCGAGCACATTGACGACACGAGCTGCCTCAGATTGATGTACTTTGCTGAATAATGTATGAGGTTGATACTCTTAATTCACCTGTCCAAATCCCATTGGATTGATTGTATCTAACATTTCAAGATGAACAAGCAAAAAACCACGATATTCTCTGCTTTCATGTGAATTTCTTTAGGTTAAACAATGTAGCAATTAGGCCCGAGCTTGACAAAATCACCAATTGCACTGCATCAACTTCATGTGCCCAGAAGCAAAGCATACTTGCATTAACAGTGCCCCTACAGCATAGGAAGCAACAGCATCTACGACACGAATCCAAGATCGCGGAGCAGTACGACACCCGAGTCGCTGTCCAAACCACCCTCCTCTCCACCCGCTGGTGCACCGCCTGGAAATCAACCCTCACTTCCCTCCACTTCCAAGCCTCCTCCCCTCCGGCCGACGCCAACCGCTTCTGCCTCTTCGTCGAGAAGATCCTCACCCCCCGCGACCTCGATTCCGCCGACCTCTCGACCCTCTCCCTCGCCGCCCACCGACCACGAATCAAATGATCTCTTCGATCGGATCTACTCCTACGGCTCAACCCACCGCGCCCGAACCTTCCACTTCACCGACCTAACCCTAACCACCGCAATTAATCCATTCCCCCAAAAATTCACCTCCCTCTGCGCAATTGTCAAAAACCTTGAAATCTTCGCCAAATTCGATCTCCACAAACTGATCGCCGAGTCCTCTAATCTCCCAACCTGACCTCGCTCCGCCTCTGCCGTTGCGTAATACCCACCTCGACCCGAACCGTGGCGGTGTATTCCGACCAGGAGCGCTGCATTCACAAGTCTTTTGAGTCCATGCCGAATATGGAGAAGTTGGAGCTGGTCCACTGCGAGTTCGAGACTACCATCACGGTCAAGGTGTCCGGGGAGAAGCTGGTGGAGATCATGATCGTAGGAGACGATGGTGAGAATAATAAGAACTACTACGGGAACATGTACCTGTGCGCGCCGAGGTGGAATTTATTAAATTTTTTATTTGTCACATCATTCATTTAACAATCAACTAATAGAGTTGGCTGCTACATAGGACAAACTTAACGAAGTTGGACGGAGAGTGACCAATAATGAAACAAAAATGCAAAGTTAATGACCACGAACAGAATTAAATATTTCTAGTGACCAAATATGAACATTTTTTGTAATTTCACCGACCAAACATGCAATTAACCCTAAAATCTTGAAAGCTAAAATTGGTCAAGTATAAAAGAAGAAAATTTTCAAAATCGTTCAAGAGTAGGCTTTAAAAAATCTGTCAAAATCAGTGCAAAATGGTCTTCAAAATCGGCCAAAAATAACTAATAGAAAAGAGACAAAAACCAATCTAGAGTAGCCAATAAAAAAATTGACAAAAATTTGTGATGAATATAACTTTCAAGATCGGACAAAATCTGTGATGAATATAGCCTTCAAAATTCATAATGGATGACAAATCCCTAATCCTCCTGGAAACTCAAGTAAACTCCATATTCCTATACACATCCAAAACTTCCTATTCTATATCTTACATACTTTCTTTTCCTACACAGAGCATTGTAGCAATGGAAGCTCCGGACAATCCACTTAAACATAAAACAAAAGAGTGACATGTGATCAAAAGACTCGCTGATCATCGCCCATTCCCCCTCATTCTTTTCATTTACAGTTCATCAGCACGGAGTTAATGACATACATGAGAAGCCGGATGTTGGAAGCATCCCCTGAAGAAGTTGTGGGTAGATTCCTGTGATGATTCAGTATCTGATACACCTGCTCGAAGATGGGTCTCACGTGCACAGAGATCATTGGATCTGCAGGGTTGATGGCCACCGCCACATCAGCCATCCATGATACCTTCTTTGTGGTCTCGTTGATGATGTCACACGCCAGTTGTTGCAGCAGTGCCAGGATTACTCCTTGGCTTAAAGGTAGTGGTGACATGGACAATATCCCCTTCAAATCAACCTGCTCACAGAAATCCGAGAAACTGTCAGCCAACCAACTTCAGATAAAAAAAACTCCACAACTAATCTTTTAAAAGCATTGGTACCTGTGAGCATAGCCAGGATACTATGGACACATCGCTTCTATGAAGAGCTTTATGAAATGCATCGTCATACTTGCCTTCAGCAATCAGTCTAGATAGTTCTTTCGTAGGATCTAATGGTGCCTCAGACTGCTGATATAATGCATACATACCAAATTAAAAGCAGTCATATACACCAAAATTCTAACCGGAAAGAGCAACAGTAGAGGCAAGAGGATCACTCCACTTTCAGCTAAAGCCACTAGACAGACATCAAGGAGTAAAAGGCATACCATCTCATGCAAACTTGACAACGGTCTATTAGTCAAAGCAGACGGCTGAATAGCTTTGGAGTTTGCAATAGCTAAGAGCTTGCGCTGACCGTCAGCCAGCTCTCCACTTAACGTTTGAGTGATTGAAGATGCTGAACTGATAGCTTCCTACAGTTGTCCAAAACACCCTCATCCTGAGTTAACGGCAAATAAATAAACTCGCTTGCAGCTTGCATAGCATCATAGCTTCAGAGATGAACATACCCTAAGAGCAACTGCTAGAGAAGAATGTGTGGAATCAAACTGCTGCTGGGCAGCATTGATATGACTGGAAAGTCCTTTCTGAAATGTAGCATCAACTTGATCGAACATAGCTTTGCAAGCCATCTCAAATGCAGGAATTACTGAAGCTTCCAGACTAGATCTCAATGACTCCTGCAACAAAGTTTTGTTCCCGTGAAGGAAGCATATATAAGTTTTATAATCAATCAAACAGGGATCCTAACTAAGATGGAAGCAACAGATGGGATCAGTGGAGAAACAACAATACCTGCAGTGCCTGCTTGCCAGAAGTTTGAAATTGTGACTGGATTTGCCTTGCAATTGTCGCTTCCATTTTTGAACTAACAGACCTCTCCAGTTGGCCCACAGCCTTCTCTCCAACCCCTTTCTGCAAAGTAGGAACACAAATTAACAAAGTTCAGGAAATGCAGAGCAGAACAGCGTATATCGACCATCCCCTATTGTTTAGATGTATAGTAAACCTAGGTGAATAATAACTAATGCAAATTCACAAGTGATTTAAATAGAGATGACGATCGCCTTAGTCCCATTTTTACCCAAGCACATCTGAAGACATAGAGATCAAGAACAACTTTGACACTTAACTAACCTGGAATGACTCTGCAAGAGTTGATGATACAGTCTTCTCTAGAACAGGAGTAACCGCACGAGCTACAGCAGGTACAACACCAGCCAATTCCTTCTTCAGAACCTTCTCCAAAGCAGATGGGAAATCCTTGTTCATAAAATTTGTAAGCAAATTTGTCAATTGCTGGTACCGTTCTCGGTCTAACTTCTCGCGTTTTGCATTTTCTTCTTGTAACCGAGCCCACAGACCATCTGTATTTGCCTTTACAACTTTTTCTACACTCCGGCCCAAGGATGCCTCTAGTCTTTTACCTTCTTTTGAAACAGGGACTGAAATTACTGCATTCATCTGTTTTTGCATGTCTTTCTGCATATTCATCAACTGTCGAAACAACCAAACCATCATTAATCTTGAATGGGAAGGATCTAAATGCTTTTCTACTTGTTGATCATCAACCATCAAAACAAACGCAACTAATTGCCACAGTCGTAAGGATGTAAAGTATGAAGAAAAAAGAGGCATCCTGAGTTTTTGAATTAAAGCAATTAAGGATTAACTCGCAATTAAATACATACAGTATCCCTGCTAAACTGTCCTAATCATTACCGAGACTTTTTTCCTAGCTTCATCATACTTGCTTTATGCATGTGGTAAGATAGTCTACTAGATGTTAAAATACACATAAAATAACCAACTGCTCCATTATCTGATCATATCAAACCTCATACAGCTTTGCACCCACCAACCAGCAACAGAACCCAGATAAATAAAGCGGGAAATAAGAAGAGAACTCCGGATACTCCAAACAGTTGCACACCGAATGGCAAATAAGATGGGTACCGACTCCTGTTCCAAATACCTGTTCGAGTTTATCATGCATGGCTGCTAGCTGGGAGATATCAGCACCACTGACTTGAGGAGCAGAACTGCAGCCTGGTTCATTGGACGAATCCGCAGAATTGAACGGACTTGGAGATGCTGAAGGTGGTGCAGTTCCTTGAGAATTTTTTCCCTTCTGCTTTTTCCCTTTCACTGTTGGGGCTGGTGACTGCAGAACTGTTTGGAAAGTTTCTGACTCAGTAACTTTCTGTGTCATGTCTTTTGTAGTGTCTCGCTCGCCAGCTTCAGCATTGTTCACAGGTCTGTCAGGTAACTTGGTGACAATATCCTCATTAGATTGCAGAGCAGCCCCTGTAGCATTTGATTCAGGGCCACTATCACTGGGCATTTGAATGCTAAGATCAGAAGCCTGAGAATAGAAAGACTTTTCCTTTCTCTCGGGGACAATATGGGATTCTCTGCTCAAGTCAAATCCACTATTTTGCTTGGTTCCCATCTCAACTACTTTAACATCTACAACTTCAACACTTTCTGTATCATTGTTGACAATCACATCCTGCACCTTAGGCTCTCCGGTTGCCATTCCCATAGAAACAAGGGAATTATCCGTAGATGGAGCCCTCGATAATATTTCTGATGGAGTCACTAAATGTGTAGGGTGCTTAAACACTGTTGAATGCTCCACCACCATTCCAATATCAGTTTGTGCAATGCTTTTCTCACCCTTCCTCACATTTTCATTCAAGTGAGAGTTCTCAGGCACATTATCCTTCTGTAATTCTGGTCTATGGCTAAGCAAATAATCTGTCAAGGGATGTCCCCCACCACGATCAGTGATAGGTAAGCTGGTATCTGTGCTATTTGATGAGTTCTCAAGACCAGACAGTTTGGAAGATAACCGAGGACTTGAAGGAGGCGGTGGTGTCAAGATGCTAATACTTTCAACATTACTATGGACCGTGGTGGTAGTCTTGATATCAAGACCTGAAGAAGGCATCGGAGGCAAGTTGGCATCGTCAGGACATCCCAAGTTTTCATGATGAGATGCAATTGAAGCACTCACCACGACACTTGCATATGAAGGTGGTGCAGAAGTTGTGTTGCCTGCAGGTATCTCGATGGGGTTATTCCCAATAGGCGATTCGGTTACACCAGACACAGCATCAAGAGCATGAGAGGCATTAGCTTCTGTTTTCTCCAATTCAGCATTTTCTATGGGAGGTGGCCGACACTGCAACAAGTCCAGTGCATACTGCTGGATAGCTTGTGTCTGTACACAATACACTTGCACTATGTGTTCTCCATTTGGCAAGCTGTCACTAGTTCCAGTAAGACTCAAAATGGGCATTGTAACGGTGAACTCAGCTATGTAATCCAAGCGAGTTTCAGCTGGACATGACCCATACTCGATGTGAACCGCATAAATTGCATTTTTCTTCGCATTTGCCAATAGAAACAAACCAGCCCTAGGCAAAGCCACAGCTTGGTTGAAGAATGCATCCTCTGCATTAGACCCAGCTGAAGTTAAAGTCAACGTTTGAGTACAATTCCACAATTCAGAATCACTGGGTAACAACCATCCATTCTCACTCGAGGAAGCCCATACCCGCAATTCCTGGTTGAGTGGACCCTGCAAATAAGGCAAAACTATTTTTAAGTATCTTGCATTTAGATCAGGACATATTTATATGGAAAAAAGCAAGCACGACAGAATGTGTATGTATATAAACTGCACTCCCTACTACAACGCTTCTGGTTCTTGTTTCTCACTACCAGAACCATGAACATCGAAATAAATCATTCTATATTTTGAGAAGTCCAGTATAATATTGCAAAATCTAGCCATCGAAGACAAAGGGAATACCCCAGTTACGAGTATGATATGATCTGGTCGGTGAGGGCCAGTCAAGAATGCCACAGAATTTACAGGATTTCCATCATGTGGCCTCAAAACTGCAAGTGGTGTCACCCTGCGATCATCCCAAATTTTAACCTGCCACAATATAACTTAATGAGTAAGAGCAAATAGAACCATATATCGATCATCTCAGTCACCACAAACAAGCAAATGATTATATTTATTTAGGGAATCACAGCTTCAAATATGATTGAAGCCGAAAAATATTAACTAACAGCCACATGTCAAATCGAACACAAGAAATGACAGCAGAAAGCATGCAGAGAATCTGTCATCAAGTAATCCTAACATAAATAAATTAACAGCAGAAAGTGAAGAGGTGAAGCTTGTTTACCAGCTGAAAATTTTGAGGTATTCCAGATAGTTTCAAGTGATGTCGAGTAGCTATTAGAGTTCAAAGAATGGAGAAATGTAAAAAGACAAACCGTTCCATCAGACGACGCTGAAGCTAAACGGGTAATCATCCATTGAGACATTGATAACTCAGTAACTTCGCCATCATGTTTACCAACAAATTGCACACCATCAATCAGCTTATCTATGGAACAGCAAAGAGGCTTCTCTGCTGAAAACCTATCGCCTTTACCAACTTTAAGAGTATCAATTTTCAGTACACAATTTCGAATTGCAACCATGACGATTTCCTGTAAATGAAAATAAACAAGGTTTTTTGTCAGGTATTATACAGAACTCTAATAACGAAGCATGCCGATACAATGAGTAACATAAAAACAACTTCCTAGGTAGCTAATACAACATTACTTGTTTGTGAGGATGCCAACAGACACGTGGATGGACTGGTCCTCCGTCAACAAGTATTTGAAGTGCAAGGATAATCTGTTCAAATATTTGAGGCTTTTCTTCTTCATCCGAACCCTCATTGATCTTCCTCACAAAAACCCGACCCTCGACACATGCACTGAAGATATGGAAGTTAGTACTTAAGCCAACGTGAAACGTGGAGATGGAAGAGTAACAATGCAGAAGGCTACCTGGCAAGCAAGTGAACATCTTCAGCAAAGAAAGCCATGTCTGTCACTTTCTGCACAATGAAAAATAGCACAGAAATGATTAAAGAATAAACACAGAAAACAGAACTTGGTACATCAAACCTGGGGTTCAGAGATTAAATATGACAAAGACAAGGATATGTACATAGCTCATTGCCCAAGAAACAGAAATGTGCCTCATTAAGAGAACGTAGATATATTAGAGCTGTAAAATTACTCGCCAAAATGAAAGCATGTTGTAGGAGGGAAGGATTTTTCAACCAAAGAATCAATCAGTCATAGTTGTATACACAATACGCTTGCATCATCCAATAAGAGGCAATAACTCCATAAAATACCAAAAGATTAAATTACCCTCTAATACGACCAGGTAAGAGTTCCAACATGAATAATTAGACCAAAAGATCCTCCAATCAACCGTGAAGCGCGCTAAAAAAGCCAACTGAATAACTAACCATTTGAGTTTCTTTGGAGGACTTGAACATATTCCATGCAATGTAGTCAAAATCGTGCTTTAAAACTTAAAAACTTACGATTTTACGTTTCTAGATCACTAGAACGCTTCTACACAAAATCTCAGTTTTATAACTTATGTAGTTAAAAACTTACGATTTTACGCTTCTAGATCACCAAAGCGTCTATACGTAAAAACTCGCTTTGACTACATTGATTCCATGGAAGATTAACTCTCCTTCAACACGTTAGCACAGTTTGTGATAACAAGATGACTGAAGTCTGCCATAAATCATGATAAAGATTCTAGTATGGAATGCACGAGATCTGGTAGCACTTACCAATGAGGCCCTATAGATTAGTATTACACACAAAACAAAACAAAAAAGATGGGACAACAATATGATAAAGTGATATAGTAGTTGCTAGCAAGCTAGTGGACATTAAACACTTAGCGAAACTATATCATCCAACAGAAGGGAGGCACAATTATAGAAAGAATCAAACGTTGTACGAACTAGCAATAAGAAGGAACTTATCAGCAACAGATTCTAGAGGAGGAGAAATAACCTGGTTATGCCCCCTTAGCAAGGATCTCAATGCAGTATTGATGTTGAGGATGCGTATTGCACCAGGCTTGAGACCGTAACAAATATAGTTCCTATTAACAGCAATTTGCCGGCCAAGCACGAGCCCAGGATCCGAAACATACTTAGTGATGGGAGTAACTTCAAGTTGAGGCTGCACCTCACCTTGCATCCTCACATCAATATCATACACAACATCATTCCCAATCAGATGGCGGCCCTTGGGGAGCTTAGTGCTGAGCAACCTCACGGGGGAAGGGCCCTGTTGCTGGTTTGGGGAAGCTATACTCACAGGAGAGGCTGACAGAACAGTGGAGGCCCCAGCAGCTGAGGAAGCTGAAGAGAAGGGCAGAGTGAGGCTGGAAGAAGGCGGAGGCTGTTGACTTTGGCCGTTCAAGATATCCATTAACACAGCACCCCCGGGATTCGGAGTGCTGCTTGGGGAGAACGGCAGCGTCGGAGCAACAGCTGAAGCCGGAGAAGGGTACGACGAAGAGATGGGCTGATGAGGCCTGTTCACAAGCTGCTGCTGCTGCTGTAACTGTTGCTGCTGGTGAAGGTTAGCTAGGAAGTGATTCTGGTGGGGCTGCTGAAGCTGAGTCGGTTGAGGAGGCGGGTACGGCGCGTAGTGATGATGCTGATAAGGATGGTAGGGACCAGTGGGAGGCGGATAAGAAGACGACGGCGTCATACTAAACGGAGGAGGGGATGAAGCCGGAAGAGGGAAAGACGGCGAACTCGTCAAATTCACCCCGCCTCCTCCCGCGACGGCGGCGGCAGAAACGGCTGCCCCAGCTCCGCCGCTTAGTCCACTCTGTAACTGCTGAGGCGGTGGCGGAGGGGCTATGACGTTCATGTTCATAGTATGCGGTGAGAACAACTTGTTGATGTCGAACCCGCCGCTGCCTCCACTACCTAATCCTCCGCCACCTCCTCCGCCGGCGCTGGGTTGATTCGGATTCGCAGCAGGCGCGGAAGCCATTGAAGGAATGTGATAGAGGGTTTCCCGGCGAGCGAGCGATGGCGAGTGAATTTGAAATCGAGATTCGGATCGGGAGAAGGGAGAGATGGATCTCAGAGAGAGAGGGGGTTTCTTGGGAGATTTGGGAAGTTCCGCGGATCGGAGAGGAGGAAATTGACAGACTTACTGAGTTAGGGTTCCCCAAATCCGTCTCCGACTCGTTCTCACACGGAAGCTGGGAGGAGTGAAAGAAGGAGAGGAGACGAACCAGCAGCAGAAGGAAGGGGCTTTCTGAAGAAATAAGGAGAAAGAAATCGAGAAAAGATGGAGTGGGAGAGAGAGCGATAAACAGAAACCTAGGAGAGAGAAAGGGAAATTGCAATTTGCAACCATTCCCGGTGCGGGTCAATTACGAAAAACACTCGGTTAAATTGCAAGTTTGGTTTAATTAACGGTGGTCGTAACTAAAATTAGTTTATTTCATTCATAATTATTAAAATTAATTTAACAGTTTAAATTTGATCACTTTCCATTAGTCTCTAGTAAGTTTTTCTAATGTGACAGTCAATTTTGATAATTTACCGTTAAATATGTAACGTGGCAATTAAAATATTATAAAATAATAAAATAATTTTTTTTTAAATTTCCACCTCATTATCACCGCGAATTAAAAAAATAAAACATAAATATTATAATTATAATTTAATTTCAGCTCCACTTCCCTCTGTAGCTCGGCATCACGAAGCGCCACCGCCTTCTCCCATTCCACATCTACGACTGAGGAAGCTCGAGTCTATCCAGGTTTCTTTAGAGCCAACTCGGCGGCAATAAGAAGCATTCGCCCTCTAAGTTGTCGCCAAGTACGTTTCAGCTGACGAAGACCAACCATGGCAGGAGCTTGGATTGCCACTTCATCTTCCACGCACCGAATGGCGCCGCTACCACAGACGGGGTGGACGGCTGTAGAGAAAAAGGATCGATCGGTGCGTGTACCCGGAGGACTAATGCTGAACGCCCTCGCCGCCGTCATCGAGTGCGGCGACGTGGCGGACCCGATCAAAATCCTTAAAGAGGCCCATTCCAGGACTGCGAAGCCCGGGTCGTCAACCGCCTGCGGCCTGCATAATTACCCTGGCGCCGAGGGACGGGGATTTGAGGTTCGCAAACGTGGTGTGAGGCGGAACGCGGTGGCGTACGAGTTGTCGATCCAGCAGAGCCGATTCAACTGCCCGTTTCAATTTGTACCAAGCGTCTAAATTGCGTTCAGCACCATAATTGCCTTTTCTTTATTATTCACAAATATATAGCTAGTAACAATCATTACTTTTAACCACAACGCAGAACTTCATAAATCTGGCTTTGGATAGGGTGAGTAACTATTGGTTAGTGACCTATGAGTAATTAAATATGTACCTTTAGATCTAAGTGAGCCCATAAAATTCATATCTAAGGGTTGTCAATTAAACACATTTTATTTTCCCTAGTTTTCTTAATCGGCTCTTATCTTCTTCATTCGAACTCGGATTTCAATTTTTTTGCACTGATGGAACGAGTTCGTTCTGCTCTACAAAATGAGATCAATTTTCAATATATTTCAAGAAAATTTTTTGGGTTAATTGCATGGTTGGTCACTGAGATTACAAAAAACGTTCAAGTTTGGTCACTCGAAATATTTAAATTCATTTGTGGTACTTCAATTTACTGAAACTGTCCACGTTTGGTCACTCTCCGTCCAACTCCGTTAACTTTGGCTGATGTGGCAGTCAACTCTCAAAGTTGACTGTTAACTTAGTGACATGACAATTAAGATATAATAAATTAAATTAAATCTATTTTAATATTCAACTCATTTTTACCATAAAATAAATAAATAAAATAAAAATTTATTGTAATTATTAAATTGAATGGGGCGCTTCCTCCTCGTCGGAGCTCCCAAGCAAGCCCAGCAGCGGCGCCAGATCCTCCTTCCCCGTAACCAAGCCAGCTCCAATTTTGTATCTCTAGCTCTGCTCCCTGTCCCTGTCGTCGTCCCCGTCGCTCCCCACTTGTACCTCCTACACCCTCGACCCCGCCCCTTCCTCCAACTCTGTCAAGTCCCGGTACCCGGCCGACAAGAACATTCGCGACGAGGCTCGCCGTCGTCCCCCTTGGCCCACCTCGCCTAGCATCGCCGCCACCTCGTCGGAGCTCCCCATCCGGCCGCCAGATCCTCCTTCAAAAGGATGTTGTCTTTGTCTCGGTCAATTATCCAGAACATGTGTTGCAGGTCGAGGTAGGTGAGAGCTCGGAGGAGGACCACTCGCTAGGGGAGGGCCGCGGGAGGACGCTCTTGGGGTTGCAGCGACGACCAGCTCGTAGGAGGAGGTGGTGGTGGAGATTAAAAATGAGTAATGGCAAACCACCTGACTCCCTCTCACGCAATCCAAATTCTTTAAGTAATTGGAACACAGACCGAGAGGCCAGAGCTGACGACAGCAAATCCACCAATTTCACCATTTTCTTAGAGTACTCTACCAGTATTTCCCCACACACGGTCGGGAACTGCTCAGGCTTGAGTGGGTCGGGAGCCATGTTGAAAGAGATTGTGTCCCTCTAGTTGGCTGTTGGTCCGGTGTAGAGATCGAAGTTGCTATTGTACACGATCCTGCTGCTGAAATCGCGGGTGTAGAATTGCTTCCTCTGTTCCGCGTCCTGCTCGTGGAACCTGCTGACCCCTGATTTCATTTCGTCGAGGGTGGTCAACGGAATGTTGTGGTTCACGATATGGAAAGACCCCCAATTGGTTGGGATTTAGGTATTAATTATAATATTTTTTTATTTTTTATTTATTTTATGATAAAAATGAATTGGACATTAAATATATTACATTTTATTTATTATTTCTTAATTGCCACGTCATTAAGTTAACGGTCAACTTTGAGAGTTGACTGCCACCTCAGCCAAAATTAACGGAGTTGGACAGAGAGTGACCAAACGTGAACGATTTCAGTAAACTGAAGTACCACCAATGGATTTAAATATTTCTAATGACCAAACTTGAATATTTTTTGTAATCTCAGTGACCAACCATGCAATTAACCCAAACTTTTTTTCATACCACCCATTACCACCATATGGTAACTTCTTCATTTTTAAATCGTTTTTTTAAACGTTTGCTCAAAAGGAACGAGTTTATCATGATCTATTGGATCTACAAATTTCTGGGTGAAAAAATATTGAACCAAAAATTACCATACTTTACTACTATGGTATGTGGGTGGTAACTTGTGGTAACTTGTAGTAAACAATGATGAAAATCGTAAATGACAGTTAGTATACTCCTACTATCATGTATTCAACCTTCTTACCATATTGGTATGTTCATACTTCATACCATCATGTAGGGGTGGGCATCGGTTCGGTTCGGTCAAAACCGAACCGAAATGGAGCATACCGGATCCCCGATTTCATTTAAACCCGAAACCAAATTTGAACCGAAATATATATATCGGTTCGGTTCGGTTTTAATGCTCAACCCGAAACCCTTCCTTCCTTTTGTCTTCTAATCTTCCTTCTGCAAGACTGCAACCCCTCTCACTTTCTTTTTCCTTTTTCGATAGATCCATTCCCCTCTCTCCCTTTCCATTCATTTTCTACCCCTCCAATTCTTCATCTCTCCTTTTTTACCAATCTTCCCGTACAACATCACACCACCAAAATCAATTCAAACCTAGATGGAGGGGAGGAAGGGAAGTGGCTATAACGGCAAGGAGTAACGCCGAGAGAGAAGGAAGGGAAGCGGTACGCCGCCATCGTGTTCGCTCCGCAAGCCGCCGTCGGATCTGCTCTGCCCACTCCACAAGGCGCCGTTGAGCACGTCGCGACCAAGATGTCAACACCAGAATCGTCGGTGGTAGATCTCCTTTCCTCTCCTCCCTAGCCGAGGTCAACCTGCTTCAGATCGGCTCCAGTTGCAACGCCGCTCAAGGATTGGGATATCTTGACTCGGATTCTCTTCTATAGGCGGCAACGGAGAGAGGCGAGAGATGATAGATGAGAGATGGTCTTTGTTGGTTGTCTGCAGAGAGAGGTGAGAGGGGTCATGGGCTAGGGTTGTGTGATTCATTATTTGGATTTTGAGCTCAGGAAGGTAAGTCTTTTGGGCTTGTTGGGGGACTAGGCTATGATGATTATTGGGCTGGGTAGTATGTTTCGGTTTGTCGGTTCGAAATTCAGAACCTCGATTCGGTCAAAAGAACCCTGGTTTCCGAATTTGGCACATTCTCCTTCAGAATTCCGAACCGAATAATAATAATTCGGTTTTGGTTCAGGTTTACCGAACCGTATGCCCACCCCTACCATCATGGTACACTTTCTTACCATATGGTATTAAATAAGAGCATATCATATAGTAATGACTTTATCCGCTCCCCATAAATCTATAGATCTATTTGTAGTGGCAGTAGCAATTTGACAAAAGACAAAGTAGTAAAAGAAGAACAAAGAACATATGACGTGGGGAAACAGAGTCTCAAAGAACAAGGTAGAGATATTTAGAGAATGCTTCAGATGATACTTTATGGAATAGAATTCTCAGCCTTTGTATAGAGGCTTCACGAGTCGCAGATGTGGAATCGGAGAAGGCGGTGGCGCTCCGTGACGCCGAGCTGCAGTGGGGAGCGGAGCGGGAATTAATAATTATAATACTCATATTTTATTTATTATTAATTTACTGTGATAATGAGGTGGAAATTATAAAAAAAATCAATATTTTACAATTTTGTTACTTGTCACGTCACGTATTTAACGGTCAATTATCATAGTTGACTGCCACATTAGTGAAAGTTAACAGAGACTAACGGAGAGTGACCGAACTTGAACTGTTGAACCAATTTTAGTGACCATGAATGGAATAAACTAATTTTAGTGGCAAACATGACACTTTTTAGTAATTCTAGTGACCAAACTTGCAATTTAGCCAAAAATACTCACTAAACTTAAGGTCGCTAGCGCACCAACTACTGAACTTAAATTTCTTTTTGCTTTGCACTTTATATAACTTTTCAATTTATTGATATTGATGAGTGTTGGCACCAGTCCTGGCTCCTTATCAGGAATTTTAACTCAATTAGAAGACCTGGCGAGAAATCAAGAGGCACCCCTTTCAGCTTTGCTAAAGCTAGAGCCTCCAATGATTGTATTTATGAGTGTTGGTTGTTCGATCTGGGATACTCCGAACCCCAGTGTACCTGGTTCAAAGGGAAATCCAATTTGAAGGAGACACTGATAAGAGTCTTTGCAATCTGGAGTGGCAGAAGCAGTTTCCCCAAACGGTTGTGCTCCACCTTGTGAAACTCAAATCCGACCACAGGCCGATCTTAACCGGTAACAAAAGAGAGTCGGAGAAAAAGAAACTGGTGAGACGTTTCCAGTTTCTTGCACCTTGGCTTGCTCATAACGATTTTTTTCCTTTTCTTTCTTCTTCGTGGAATTGCAGATGTTTGTTTCCCATTGCCTTGCAGGATCTCTCCGTGAAGCTTGGGCCTTGGGGAGTGGAACAAGGATATTTTTGGAAACATTTTCAGAAGGAAAAGAAGTTTGACCAACAAGTTGAATACCCTTGAATTCCTCAATGAGAGGAGTCATTCGCTTCTTTCGCTCGCCAAAGAAAATGAAGTCCGAGAAGAGATGGAGAATACTCTTTGGCAAGAAGAGATTCTGTTGATTTAGAAGTCTCGAGCTAATTTAGTGATCTTCGGTGATGCCTATACTCGCTTTTTCCATCAAAGCACCATCTCAAGGAGGAAAAGGAATGGAATTTTGAGCCTCAAGGATGACAATGGACAGTGGCAATCTAACCCTGAGGACCTTAAGCATTTGGCAAGAGATTTTTATGTCGAGCTCTTCACGAGAGAGGAGAAAGATATTTGGTCATCCAAAACCTGTTGACTTCCTCGACATTGAAGCTTCTATGGCAGCCAACATTGCCAGAGTCCCAACCAATGACGAAGTCAAAGAGGTGATCATGAGTATGAATGGTCTGAAGGCTCCCGGAAATGATGGCTTTCAAGCTATCACCTTTATTTATCATCGCGATTAGCAACCAATAACCCAAAAAACCCCAAATTGAAGAGCTCCCTCTGCATTAACATCATCAAATACGCCACCCGACCACCATCGCGTTTCCGACAATGTTAATTTCCAACGATCGGATCTGGTTGGAGTCGGTTATTGTGGCTTTGGAAGAGCAGATCGGGGTTAAGCATCTGCCAACGAGTTCAAGGAATGAGGAACACCAAATATATTTGGTGGGAGCGGTCGACAGTGGGCGGAAATGCAGAGGGAGACGGTGAGGGTTAGTTCGGAGACGGAGAGGGGTTCGCCAGCGACTGCTCCCACAAGCTATCAAATTACTTTGCTCCATCAAGGAATAAGCGGTCATTTGTTCGCCAAGTTTTAAGTGCTCTAATTCACACTATCGACTGTGAATGAAGAAGAAGCATTTCGAATGCAAAATTGGAGAAGTGATTGGGATGTGTCTTGGTTTCTCTCGATTCCGGTCAGTGGGAAGAAAGAGGAACGGAAAGGGGGAGAGTGGTGAGATACAAAGCTCAGATAGAAAGAGATGGAAGAACAAAAGAAAAAACAAAGAGGAAAGCAAGGAGAAAGCGAGAAGACACATTTAAAAGAGGGGGGGGGGGGGCGGGAATAAGGTAGTGTGTAATAATTGCCCTTTTGCTTTGCTTAGTGGGTCTTCTTGACCGTCTTCTGTTGAGTTTTGATATATTTAAGAAGATAACATTATAGTTGACATTTTTTTTCTCATTTCAATATAAAATCCTAAATCAATATTATCGTTTTGATGATTTTTTCCTTAATACAATTATAGTAATTTTTTAGATTTAAAGGATATTTGATCATGCCAATATTTTAGTGATTTTTTATTTAAAGTTTGAATTGAAAGATCGTACGTACCTATAATTCGACCATAAAACTTCACACCATAGGCTAAATCGATAGATGACATTTAGCAACACCAAACGATTTAACCACGGTTAAATTATGACTTCAATATAAAATACTATATTACCAACTTTTTCTATACGATTTCACAATTATTTGGTTCAAACAATTACTTTACATTACTAGAAACAAAAGTTTCACGACACATTTTGAACTATCTACTGCAAAAAAGCATAAGTCAGTTAGCGATTATGAGAATATGTGATCTCATTCAACCCAAAAGACACTTTGACTCTTCTATCTTTTTAAAATAAATGTATGTTACTCATACTCTCGCTCATTCATCAACTTAATGAGTAACATATATTTCATGTAAAATTATTTTCATGGGTTTTATTTATTGAATTATTTCATGAAAAAAATATTTGTTGCACGAAAATGATTACATTGTTGCTAGGCATGTCTGGGATTCGTGAAAATTTTGGGAAGTCTGTATACAACACATTGTCCAACTAATTATTAGCGACAACTTAGCATCATGTCATATATATTTCAAATCAAACAACTTCAGATTCATTACCAATGGTGTGTTAAAAAATAATGCCCTCTGTTGGGAAAAACTTAAATGATATACTAAACTCTATGAGAGAGATTTTCTTTCATCCTAAAGGTTGATTTGTATGTATTATGAGAAGTAATGTTAATATTCAACTATATGGTTGATAGACTCAGTATTCAACCGACATCATATAACCGTCACAAACCATTTTTAGGTGATCATAAGGAGAAAAATGATAAAATCATCTATATATGTAAATTAATGTGTTGGTATATACTACTGGTTAAAACATTGGGTTTTGGTACTCTCCCCTCCAAAATAATCCCATCAAACCAAATTACATCCATGGAAGGGTTTCTTAAAACTAAACCCATGTGGATGGCAATTTCTATTTGCTTCCCTCCAACCAAATGACAGATTAACACATCATCACCTGCCATTTTCCATGTGTAAGAATTATTAAGAGTAATTAGTTGATGGATGGTAATGGAACCCTGACCTGTACTATTCCTCACTCAAACCACCAATCATCAAACGTATCCAACCCTTTTAACTTGGATAAGAGGTAGAGAAAGATGGATGAGTCAACCACATTAAGAATTATTAAGAGTAATTAGTTGATGGATGGTAATGGAACCCTGACCTGTACTATTCCTCACTCAAACCACCAATCATCAAACGTATCCAACCCTTTTAACTTGGATAAGAGGTAGAGAAAGATGGATGAGTCAACCACATTAAGAATTATTAAGAGTAATTAGTTGATGGATGGTAATGGAACCCTTACCTGTACTATTCCTCACTCAAACCACCAATCATCAAACTTATCCAACCCATTTAACTTGGATAAGAGGTAGAGAAAGATGGATGAGTCAACACCAACGTGGCCTTAGGCAAAAATGAGGTGGGAATTCTACCCCACCATTTACCACCTCATTTTTGCACATACACATGAATTATTTACTCTCAATTAGTGATCTTTTTAATTCATGTGTATGTGGTAAATGGTCACATGAATTAAAAAAATGAGGTAGGGAAAGTGATTTTTGCACATACACATGAAAGATGAGAAAGCGATCATGAATTAAAAAGATCACTTTCCCATGCCCCACGTACAAAAGACAATGTGGATGGTTGTGTTATTTACTCTCAATTAGTTGGATTTTAGCAAGAGAGTTGGTCACAAAAAGAATCCCCAATTCATCACCACCTACACCACCTACACTACTACAAGTGCCCTGATGAAAAGAGATTTGGAGCAGGCAATTCTCATTATTGCCATCACAATAACATTTCTCCATCTTCCACATACTTATATACGTGGCTTAGTAGAAAGACACTAGGTAAATGAATTTATTTTATTTCTAATTTTTATTTTGATATGTGTTTGCTTGTAGCCATCCATCCATTGCACTCGGGTTGGTTGGGAGGTAATGTATTATTTTTATTTTATTACGAGCACGCCACCTACGCCAGAAGCAAGAGGCACCTAAAAATAGGACGCTCATTTATGATTTCTCGGCAGTTCATTTTGAGAGTTCATTTTCTGATTGAACTCTACATCTCTCTAGAGCCGACTTACTATGCCGCTCCCGGTTACTTTCCTCTCAAATACTGACTTGAGCTTCGGAGTAGGTCCCCGCCGACCACCGTCGGCGGATTCCTCTTTTGCAAGTGTCCATCTCGGAGGCTGGTAGCGGACGTTGGCCAAGGAAGATCGGCGCTCACCGGACCTCAAACACATTGAAGCAGGCTCCTTGGAGCTTGGCATCAACAATGGTTTAGTTAAGTAATGAATGATAATGAGTTATATTTAAAAAATGTTATGTGCACAACTAAAGTAAAAAAAAATGCATTTCATATTGTCTATTATATTCATAATTATATATCATATATTCCTCACAAAATTCTCCCGACCAACAGATGTGCTAGTAGGGATGACAATCAAACCCATGCCCACAGGTATCCGACCGCCCCCAACCCAGTCAACGCAGGGAATCCCCCCATTGACCGGGTATGGGTAAAACCCGCAAAAAGTTTGATGGGTATGGGGCGAGTATGGTTTTAGCCTCCCCCGCCCCATACCCATACACATACCCGCCCCACCAAAAATATTTCTTCATATATGAATAATATGTGAATCAATTTGCAACCTATCAATAATAGCGAGTATAACTCAAGAAAAATATATAGTAGAAATGCAATTGAGTGGCCACCCAAATCAAAATCTAACTTCTTGCTCTCAATTTTCCCTTCACTCTTTCACTTTTTCCCTTTTAACAAAATTATGTTAGTTAATTATTACTTAATAGATGTATTAGTGTAGAGAGTAATGATATGGATGACATTGTACTAATGTACTCTACTTTGATATGGATTAATGGACGTTTTAGGATAAAATTGTTTTGAATCGTATTAAAAATGATTGTCTCTTTGTCGGCTTCATGATATAGTAGGTGCGTTTAATGTTATAATTGAAAATATACATGTAAATATTCAGTATTAGAATGCTGGATGTACGGGGCGGGTATTACCCATAGGTACCTGAAACCCATGGGTATGGGGATGAGTTTGCTAAACCTTCCCACATGAGTATGGGGCGGGTATCAACAGTATAATTTATAGCTGAAAAGTAAAACTGCACCCCCCATTCAAAATTTCCTGCCCATAGAGTGATTTTAGGAAGCTGATGTGGCAGAGTGTTAAGCGGAAAAAAAGGGAGTCCCGCCTGATTTCAGAACCAAAAAACTATCCATTACCCACCTTTTTCTTCTTCCAGGCCCACGTTCTCATTTAATTTGTATTTATTTGCAAAACAACAAAATCCAGAGGCAAAGCTCCTTCCTCTTCCCCTTCGCATAAGTTCCTTTGTTTTTTTTGTTGGCAAAGGAAACTCGGGTATCAGGCGACGAAAGGGGAAGATCTAGGTTTCTGAGTTGCGACGACCAGAGGTGGGGATTCCAATTTTGGTTCGTCGGTGAGCAAATTCAAAATCTCTTTTGTGTGACCTCGCCTATTGGGGCCTTCTCTACTCGGATTCTCCAGTTCCCGTTCTGGATTGCTCCCTGTTGATGGATATAGTCGACGACGCTATTCTCCAAGACTGAGTGAATGGCAACTGAGCAACAGCAAAAGGGGAACCAGCTAGAGGGCCACGCGCTCGATTTTGACGTCGAATAGTTCGCAATTCTGGTTGGAGAGGAACAAAGGAAAAAGGAGGCTCGCTAACCAGTCACAACTTCATCTGTTGTCGGGATGTTCAGATCCGGTGCTATGAACTGTGGGCATGTCATTCGCTCACCTTCAGTCGATTTTATCTAACCTTTTTCTTTTGCGGGCTTTATTTGTTGTTGATTTCCATCGTGGTTCATTTTTCTATTCTTTTATGTTCAGTTTCTTATTGTTCCTTTTTTGTTGTGTTTCATTTTTTGTTTTGTTCTTTGTATTCTATTCTCCATGTTTGAATTACAGGCATGTCGCACTAATGTTACCCTTTGGAAACCCCACATTCGATGTTCTCCTACTATTCTCTCCGCCCCTGTTTTCGGGAGACCGGGTTGCCCCTCTTCGTCCCAGGATCCCACCACCCCTATTTTCGCTTTTGAGTTTTCTAATCAAGCTTTCGGCTTTAGCCATCGTCGGATTTGCTGGTGCCACTTGCACTGTCTCCCTCCGTCGTGGCGTGCAAGTTGGTACTTTGCTCTTTCCTTCAGCTTTCAATTTGGAAGGTGTCATGACTGGGGCAGACTGTGACATTAGCAGTGGTGGGATAAGCCTTACCATGCTTTACATATTCTCATGAGATGTGCTTTTTTAGTTTGTATTGGTGAGTGACAGCAGGATAAGTTGTCTCACAAAATAAACATGTGTTTTCTTTTGGTGTTCTTTTTAAATGAGAATGCCCAAAGTTTCCTGCTTCGGTTTTGGGATACCATGGGTTGGCTCGCTCTCTATGAGATACCTTCATTTTTATTGTTCATGACAAAAACTTAGGATTTGCTAGAAATGATAAGGGTTTAGCATTAGTATTCATAAGACAATTAGTGAAAAATTAGAATCTACAATGTTTAGTTTAAAGTTTTGTGTTCTCATTTGAAATTCAGCCTGTTGTTCTCGGAGTTGATAGGCCTAAGTTATGTCTCAAACATAGATCTGATGCATTCATCTTATCATATCATTATGTAGAGTATTCTGTTCCACAGCTGATTTCTTCTCCGGGCCTTTTTTGTTTGTTATGTTCTTGGAAACTAATAAATTTCTAGGGAAATTAAAAGCTGGCCACCAACAAAGGATGAATGCCTTTTGTAGATTCTGTCATGGTGTTTTATTTTGCTGTGTCTATTCTTGATTTGAAGTTTCTCATAGCTTCCCTACATAAGTTTAGGTAAGGAAAAGTAGTACTCAATTAGCTATATAGGTACTTTTATTATTATAATAGAATTAGACAGTGTTGGGGGTATGAGTTTTGGTAAAGTTGTTAAGTTATTATTATCTCTACATCTTTGTAGTTTTGCCAAACTTTGTGGCGTTCAAAAGTTGAGTTATGTGGTTTAGTATTGTCACTGCATTGTATATGTGTTTCCTGAATCTCCATGGCTTAATGAGCTACATATATTTCGTGTTTTTTAATGGATAGGGTGGTTGTGTGGATGTATCAATAAGCTTTGCTCGATACTAAAAATATTAATGCCTAAAGCTCCCATAATATTAGTAGTGAACATGAAGTTGGTGACCTTGATGCTGCCAAATGCACTAAAATTGATCAAGCGAACCATGATATTATATTACAACACCTTTAGTCGAGTCACTAAAGAGGAAGGTCCATGTGAATTCAGAAAGTGATGCACAAATGATCGAGTTTTTGAATGTTTATTCTCATGAATGTTCAATTAGGTTTATCGATGACTTTATACGCATTATAGCTGAGTGGATTGTGTGTTTCTCTATACCTACACGTTTTATTTTGCTAAGTCACTTTGTATGAATACTTCACCAAGTTTGTGACTCCATTTCTTTTTATGCATGGAGCATCATGCAAATCATCATGCCTTCTAACAATAACTATATATATACACTATCTCTTCCCCTCTTTTATCTATGGCTCTATCTTCTAATCAAGTTGCAACACTACTACATTACGCTACATATTTCCTAGCTCCTAGAATCAGTGGCGGATTCAGAAAATTTTCACAGGGGTGTCCTCTTCAAAAATTAAATTTAATTATATAATAAATTAAATAATTCGTATATTAAAAATATCATACTTGTATAATTTTTATAAAATTTTTATTAAATAATAAATTAAAATTCATATTTTGAAAAAATAATATAAATAAACTCCGTGTCTGCACTGTTCAAAAAATCTACATATCCTACTAGACAATACTTCACGAACTTATCACATATTCGATTTCTAACATTGTTCTTAATGTAGCTCAAAGTAGAAAAGACTCTTTCAACACTTGCCATGTAACCATAAAATCAATTCAAAATTAAGGGTAGCGTGTACGTAGTTTAATTATTAGGTATTGAAAATAGTTGGAGATAAAGAAATAGCGTTTTACTGTTGCATGATGTTTAAAATAGAATAACAAATGAGTAGCAACATAATTGGAATATGTTTGATAATAGTAGTGTCCTAGGTTGGAATAACACGGACTACCACTTATATTTTATTAATCATAAGCAAACTATTATCGAGGGTAGGATAATCATTTTTTCAAATGTTAGGGTGTACCGGATTACCAATTATATTTTGTATACACATACGAAATTACTACCGGAGGTTGGATAATCGTTTCCCCAAATTTTAGGGGTGTCCCGGGACACCCCTAGAGGCCCATGTATCCGCCCCTGCCTAGAATGCTTAACTTACATAGCAATGTTAGTTGTATATGATGATGTACTGTGGGATCCCTTATTATTTCAGGTATAGTTGGATGGACTTAAATTATTTTTACACTTGACTATTTTCAAATTTAGGATGGTAGAGTTTTGCACCAGTTTCTCAAATTTTCCATGAGTGAATGTCTAACCAGTGGTTCTGATTAAATTGTTGTAGGGGGATTTGTGTACTTTAGTAGGAACTCTACCTAAAATTTGCAATAGGTAATGGGTTTAGTAAAATGTTGGGTGATAAGGATAACAATGATTGTCAGAAAGGTTAGGGATTGATACATTAGTCGTCTACCACTGTTGGCCTAAATGTTTCGTAGAGGGCCCTTCCTCCGCTCCCTTCATCTCTATCGTCGTTCTCCGTCCTCTCCTTTCATTGGGAAGCCAGGATCAAACGGTTGTTTTGCATGTCAGTGGTTGGACGACGTCCAAGTGGATGTCAGTGGGCAAATTCAGTGTCGAATAGGGATTGTGTCGGAGGTAGCTAGATCCACCCATATCCTCTTGCTCTCCATGTCTGAGATTCGACGTCGGCGGCTGTAATGTTCTAACGAAGAAATTGGGGTGTTAAAGTGCTTCATCTAGAAATGCCACTATCAACTTCTCTCTGTCGAGTAATTTCAGCTACCAACCCAAGCTCGATTCACGTCAGCAAACGAAATCACCTTCTGTGTTATGCGTATAAAAGGCAGTTAAATCACACAGACCCACGAAAGCGTTTCAGCGAAAACTCCACTAGCAGCTTCTCTCTGTCAAGGTAATTCTCAGCCATCAACCAGCCAGCTTTTGATATTTGTTTCTATCGATCTGCCATTTCGCTTCTTTATTTTAGCTATATGCTTCCCTCCTATTATGTTCGTGAAAGGTTTTTGATTTGTGTATGATGGAGCACGATTGGAAATCTTAAGATGATCAATTTTATGCTTTTGTAGCAATAAGTTAATCCCTTGAAGAAATTCTAATTACTATTTTAATTTAATGCATAATTGTTTTAGTTTTGTTTGTATCTAATAGTAAACCAAGTTAATAATACCAATATAAAGAAATAATTTTAAGCAATTTATGATACAATAAATAGGGCAAATTCTTTTAATACGAAACATGTATAGGCCGTAGTGAGTTAGGATAATCTGATTAACAAAAATACATATGAACTAATTGTTATCAATGTCACAATTATCAAGTAGTGCAAAGATCACTTTCGATTATTATGAAGTAATGAAAAATAAGATGAAATCATACGACCAACGGGTCGGGTAAAAGCTAGTAAGTATAGATATTTGAAAGCGAGAATGAGGATGGTTTGCCATCCTATGTGCCAGTAAGGCAAGAGGTGATCTTAAAGGTTATAATGATTCCTGCGTCTCTTTCTCTTTCTTTGCGATGAGATCGGAGGCTGTGTGTAAGAGTAGACCATGCAGTTACAGACTTACAGGCCGACGTCCTCCCCGACTGGACCCCGCTTTAGGTATTCCGGCCTGCTCGTGGAGCCTCATCGGGCCTGGGCCCTTTAGGTATGCTGATCCAGTCCAGTTTTGAAGTAATGGGGGAGAGAGAGGAGAAGTGGTCCATGTGTAGACAGACGTGGTCATGGTCAGTGGTCAACGACTCAACGTCCAAATTCCAAAAGATAAAAATTAAAAAGAGACGGACAGACACAGACACACGACCAGACAGAAAATCCAATAATACCTTTGACTCACACGTGCTCCTCATTCAATCCTCCCATTTCCCCTTCCCCACCGCAACTCTTCTTTCTCTCTCCCCCTTTCCAATTGCAGCTGCAAAAGAACTAAAACCAGCGTTGCATCATTCTTTCTTCTCTCTCCCTCCCTCCCTCCCTCTCACTGGTAAACTTCTCTTCTTTTGTTAGCTTGTTCATTTGGTGGTGTTGGTAATTAACTCGTGGCTGAATTTTGAAGCTAACCCGTAATTGTTTGTCTGCTTTAGTATTGCCTTTTGATCTGTTGGTGCTTGTGGAGTTTATCTGTTTGGCTAAGGCTTTTGGGTGTTTCGGGCATTACTACTGTTCTTCTCAAAGTGGCCATGCTTGGTTGAAAGGATCGCATTTGATAGCTTAGCATTTTTGTACAATTAACATGCTTGAGGGGGAGAGAGAGATCCTGCTAACTAGTTGTCTTAATGCTAATTTCCATGATTTGTAAGCATATTCCTTTCTCTTTAATTACACTGTCCTATTTCAGCTGAACGTTTGTCTTGTATCCTTGGAGTTTTGTCATTTGATTCTGTTCTCTTCGTCATTGCAGAGTTGCTGTACTACTTGCTTTCCCCGAGTCTTTTTTAACTATGGGAGATCAACAGCACGGGCTGCTGAAAGTGACAGTGGTTCAAGGGAAGAGATTGGTGATTCGGGATTTCAAATCCAGTGATCCATACGTAATCGTCAAGCTAGGCAATCAGGTAAACCAGAATCATGTAATGATATGCTAGTTTTTATCATTCCTCATTCATAGGGACTTGATTTACATCTCCAATGCACTAAATCTAGTTTAGTTTCTCTTTTTAGCTGCAATGTGAGTGATACAATTTAGATACTTAAACAGACCACTTTAGATTGTCGATTTGGGATGATGTTGTCATGGGACTTTTGCAACCTTGTTAAGCTACTAACTAACCAACAACATATCTTGATCCAGACAGCAAGGACGAAGGTCATAAACAGTTGCCTCAACCCGGTTTGGAATGAAGAGCTACTTTTCTCCCTCACGGAGCCCCTATCAGGAATACTAAACTTGGTGAGGTCCAATATTTTACTTACTCCAGCCACGACCATGCTTGCAAAATGCCTAGTATGTGTTGTGTCAACGGAAGCATCTAAATACACTTGTAATGTCAAGGAAAGTGACATCATCGTAAGGATATGAAGTGAAACAAACTGATGTGTCATGTGCAGGAAGTGTTTGATAAAGACCGGTTCAAGGCAGATGACAAGATGGGGAGAGCAGAGCTCAACCTACAACCAATCGCCTCAGCTGCACGACTGAAGCAGATCATACACGTTTCCTCCTCGGGCCAGACAGTGTTGAGGAAAGTAGTCCCTGACAGTGATAACTGCCTCCTGAGGGAGAGCACCATTAGTTGTATAGATGGTGAGGTGGTGCAATGTGTGTGGCTGAAGCTCCGGGAAGTCGAGTCTGGAGAAATAGAGCTGAAGATCAAGTTGACTAGTACTTCTTCCTCCACATAGTTGATGTAAAGATGCATCGCGGCGGCCCTTTTTTGGAATGTGACTGAAAAGTGTCGTAATTAATGTGTGCCTAGATGTGTGAATTAGGATGATCCTTCTATGTTGTGCAGGGTTGAAGTTAAGCCTGTAGCAGGGCTCTTGATTTAGATGTTTTAGTGTGTGCTTCCCTTTTGTTTTTGTTTGGATCCCCAGTTTCCTCTGAGAGTGGTTTCTAGTTGTGTTGTATTAGTAGTACCGATGAAGATGTGAAAGCAAGAAGAATGTTTTATGTATCTAATTTTGCGTAGTTTGCTCGTTCTTTTCTCTTTCTTGCTCACTGAACTCCATTTGCACCTACCTATATATATGGATTGAGAAAGGAACTTCTTTCTATGACTTGGACGACAATTAAGCAACGACTCTTCATTTTCAGGTTTTGTGTATTTCTCATATTTAGAATAGCTGTAGGTTTTAGCACAGTATCAGCTTCCTTGTGTAAAACAAAACTGCTTCTTATGCGGTTTTAACTTGAGATGTCTTGATTAGAAGAGGGCTTCTTTTTTGCCAACTTGGAGGTTCGTATGTTAAACATTGTCTGGAAATACTACTTCATTACCATATCTTTGCTTGTTGCAGGTTTAGGCGCATTCTTGGTCGTGCTGTTCATTGTGGAAAGCAGAAGTTAAAAGCTGAAATTAGGGTTTTGAGCAGGTAGGAGGGATTGTTCCTTTTTAATTTCCTGCTCATATAATGTCCTTCAAAACGAATCCATGCTGTCGTACGTCAATGCAGGCTTGTGAATGATGTTGTGGAAGTCATGGGTGATGCTTTCCCAGAGTTGAAAAGCAAGGAAGAGGACATCAGGGAAAGTATTGCAGCAGAGGAAGAAAATTTTGGGAAAACTTTGAATAAGTCTGTAAATGGAGTTATTGTGTCATAGAAATATGGTCATTTGACTTGTTTGATGACGGCGGTAAATTATCATTCGCAGGGGTTTAAAAGATTTAAACAGGACGCCAAGGAGGCTAAGGAGGCTCAGAGAGAAGTGATCAGTGTGCAGGCAAGCTTAAACTAACTAGCAATCTTATCTGTTTTTCCTGTTGACGAGATTTTCTCTTGTGAATCTATAATGAAAAAAGTCACGGTTCCCAATGTATTAGGAATAAGGATGGATTGCCCCCGGCCCCGACTTTATCCGGTTACAATAATAGCTGACTGCATTGTCTTCTCCTCCAGCACCGTTTCTCCCCTTCTCGCTTTCCGATCAATCACAGTTCATCTCTTTTGATCGCTCACTGCAGCACTCCCACCTTCTACCCGCGAAATTGGAAGAAATGGATTCTTCGCCACAAACAGACTCCATTAAACCCAGAGGTGATCACCGTTTCCCCCTGTTTTCACGGTTCATTTCTTTCTTTCTCAGGAAAAAAATGAAGCTGGGTTTTCTCTGATTCATTTCGATTTCATTTGGCTTGAAAAGGCTTAAAAGGAACTAACTTTGGTTGTTTTTGATCGGGATGGGACACAGATGTTTGCATTGTGGGGGTTGCTCGCACGCCCATGGGTGGCTTTCTAGGCACACTTTCTTCCTTATCGGCCACACAGCTTGGTTCAGTAGCTATTCGATGTAAGTAAATTCCTTTTGAATCCCAAATTTCAATGTATATCTTTGTTTTCTCCTTGCAGTTTTTGAAGCTTCATTCTTGTATTGATTTCTGTCTAGCCGCTCTCCAGAGAGCAAACCTGGATCCTGCACTTGTACAAGAGGTGTACTTTGGAAATGTTTTGAGTGCAAATTTAGGGCAGGCTCCAGCCAGACATGCGGCTTTAGGTGCTGGAATTCCAAATTCAGTGGTCTGCACTACTATCAATAAAGTTTGCTCATCAGGGTTGAAAGGTATGTTGCATAAGCCGATAGCACATATGAATAGAATCCTGATTAGGAGATCTGTGAATGAAGTTCTGGTTTTCGTTTCAGCAACTATGATTGCTGCCCAGGCCATTCGATCGGGTACTCAAGATATCATTGTTGCTGGTGGGATGGAGAGTATGTCCAATGCACCTAAGTACCTGGCAGAATCAAGGTTCTCCTACCTTTGCCATTGTTTCCTTTAAGGTTGTTAATTTCAAGAATCTCCAGAGTTTCTGCTTTCAAGAATCTTAGAGGTCTATTTTTCGTTTATCTTGATTATTCAGAAAGGGTTCTTGACTAGGGCACGAGACTGTTGTTGATGGCTTGCTCAAAGATGGATTGTGGGATGTGCATAACGACTTTGGGATGGGTGTTTGTGCAGAAATATGTGCTGATAAGCATCTTATAACTCGAGATGAGCAGGTATTTTGTTGGTGAGAGTTCTCATTCAAGCTTTCATGATCTTTGATTTACATACATTTATTAAAATTGAATGTGAAATGGCCTCGTCTACCCCAATTTCTTACTATACTGTCTTTTCTTTTTGGGAACTATGTTGCAGGATGCTTATGCTATTCAGAGCTTTGAGCGTGGAATGGTGGCACAAAACAGCAGTCTCTTTTCCTGGGAAATCACACCGGTTCGAATCCAACTGGAGAGCTTCTTTGGTGAAAAAGTTCATTCCTTTGCTAAAATGATGAGATCATTTATAAATTTGTGTCTGTGTTCAGGTTGAAATTTCAGGAGGAAGAGGAAAACCAAAGTCCGTAATTAGTAAGGATGAAGGTCTGGGAAAGGTAAACCAAATTGGTTAAAATCTGTTTTAAGCTTTAACCTTTTTAAACAGTGTTGGCCAGAAAAGAGTAATTTTTTTTATGCATTTATGACTGTTCGATCTATGCTTCTTTGTCAGTTCGATGCTATAAAACTTAAGAAGCTTAGACCGAGTTTCAAAGATACTGGTGGTACTGTAACTGCTGGGAATGCCTCCATTATAAGGTGCCTCTCTCTCACAAGTGTCCTACATTTTCTTATGGATCCCTAGTTATTGCTCAAACACCGTCTCTTAACAGTGATGGTGCAGCAGCACTCGTGTTAGTTAGTGGGGGAAAAGCACACGAGCTCGGTTTGCAAGTGATTGCCAAGATAAGAGGGTTTGCTGATGCAGCTCAGGCACCTGAGCTCTTCCCAACTGCACCATCCCTTGCAATTCCAAAAGCCATCTCAAATGCTGGCTTGAGTGCCTCTCAGATAGATTACTGTGAAATAAATGAAGCATTTTCCGTAAGACAAACATACCACATTTTCCGACTAAATATTATGATCATTCGACTCATTTCACATCTCTGAGTTTTATCGCAGGTTGTAGCTCTTGCCAACCAGAAATTGCTCAGTCTCAATCCCGTGAGTGTGTTTCTTTTTCTTTGTTAACTTAATTAGCAAAGATGCAAATTTGGCAACTCTGACTCAACTCTTTGCTCTACAGGAGAAGGTGAATGCTCATGGGGGAGCAGTATCTCTGGGACATCCACTGGGATGCAGCGGAGCTCGTATACTAGTCACGTTATTGGGGGTAATCATTGTCCGGAACTCATTCGTAACTTTGCTTGCTTCCCTCAATCGAGAGATAAATCTAGGTTTCTGTTTAGGTGCTGCGGCATAAGAAAGGGAGATATGGTGTAGCTGGGATCTGCAATGGAGGAGGAGGAGCTTCTGCACTTGTTCTTGAGCTCATGTAAACGTTAAATATCATTTCCAAAAATTGGCTTTCTTTCTGCATCTGAATTCTGAGCTGCTCATTCTTTTAAACCCTTTTTGTTATCTCTTCATGCAGCCCGGATTCAACAGTTCGGCGATCATCCTTGTGAAAGATTATCTTAGAAGAATTCAGTAACGTTTAGGATCATAACATACCGTTTCTGCCGTTTTTGTGTGTGTTTGTGTGTGTGTTCTACTAAATAAGTTTCAAAGATGGAAGAACAGTACACCTTTGGACATGGAAATGATAGCAAAAATGGAAGAACAGTACACCTTTCAAAAATGGAAATGGACTGGAGTTGATGAGGCTCAATTAATAAGTAAAACAAGGATTCCTTGCATTGCATCTTAATCATCAACGACATGCACGTCAACTCCATTATTACCGATCAATTTTCACAAATTCTAGATAAAGACGAGAAATTGATAATGGAAATTATCATATATAATATAGACGTACGTATTTGATAAAAATAACAGGGACTAGAAATCCGTTTCGGCTTAGTTCAAGCTACCGGCTCAAGGCTGGAAAACCTCATGAGTTCATTACACTGGTCAAACTCAAAAGCATCATAAGAAAGGTGCTTACTGCTTACTGCTAGTCAAAAGCATCATAAGAGAAAGGTGCTTACTGCTATTGCTTCTAAAGCCTTACACATGCTCTGAAGCATTTCTACTATATCAGATGGCTGTAACTACTTGGGGTAATTTAGAAAAACTGCCTGCAGCGTGGCCAATTATACATCCGTTTCTGTAAGCATGCATTCTTCCTAGATGTACCATTCCAATTCCATGACTAAGCCGAGTCTGCTGATTTTGAGGTCATCCAGACACCCAGAGAGTCCTCTGGCAATGCCCTTCTCGAACTTCTGGAGCTCAGATTCGATCGTTTTGACTTCAGCCTCTGGCTCGGGAACACGGACATGGAAAGATCCTTGCTTAATTTATTGGTCCTGTTGGTGCATTCTTCGACGCTTGCTCTTTGGTGTAGTTGAAGAGCTGTTGATGAAACGGATGGTCCAATGAATAGCAGCTCTCGGAGCTTTTCTCCGAGCTGTTCTTAGATGATCCAGAGCCTTCCCTTTTGCAGAAATGTGGGAGGGAGGAACGAGATGTCCATTATCTGCATGTTGATTGATCACTCATCCTTTCCTTAATCTTTAACGGACGATTTTTCACTCGTTTTAACTCGGAATTTAATTTTTTGCACAATTAGATCAAATTAATTGTGCTCTTCAAAATGATATCAACTTTGATATTTTTTTGAAATTTTTTTTTGCCAATTATTACCAGTCTATACTAGATGGTATTGACTGTACCATATGAGAATAGATCAGGTCAATAACTCATGGGTCAGTAACCTATCAGTAACTCATTCTGCTATCCCCACGTGCCAGTCCCCTTTTTTATTTAAATAAAATGCGAAAGAGCAGAAAAGTAAATTACACTTACTCTATTTATTGCTGACACTGACTTTTGACCGGACTATATCAGCGTCTCCTTCTCTCTCCTCGAAAAACTTTTAATTTCATTCCCTTAATATTTAACGGACGATTTCTCACTCGTTTTAAGTCGGAATTTAATTTTTTTTGCACAGTTAGATCAGATTAATTGTATTCTTCAAAATGATATCCACTTTGATATTTTTTGGACACAAAAAATTTGTCAATTATTACCAGTCTATACCATATGGTATTGACTGGTATTCAATGCAGTCAAAAGCGCGATTTTACCTAGAAGCGGTTGGGTGACTTAGAAGCGTAAAACAGTAAGCTTTTAAGTTTTAAAACGTAGATTTTGACTACATTTGTAAGGGGAAATCACGATTCTACGTAGAAGCGTTTTGATGACCCAAAAAGGTAAAAACGTAAGCTTTTAAGTTTTAAAGCGAGATTTTGACTGCATTGCTGGTATTAAATAAGAGCATACCATATGGTATGAAATTTTTTTGTCACATCAATATATATTTCGTTACTACCCAATACCATATGGTATAGTGTGGTAATATCAATATATATTTCGTTACCACCCAATACCATATGGTATAGTGTGGTAATATCAATATATATTTTTTTACCACCCAATACCATATGGTATACTGTGGTAATATCAATATATATTTCGTTACCACCCAATACCATATGATATAGTGTGGTAATATCAATATATATTTCATTACTACACAATATCATATGGTATAGTGCGGTAATATCAATATATATTTCGTTACCACACAATACCATATGGTATAGCGTGGTACTATCACACAATACCATATGGTATAGTGCGGTAATATCAATATATATTTCGTTACCACACAATACCATATGGTATAATGTGGTAATATCAATATATATTTCGTTACCACACAATATTGTATGGTATAGTATGTTAATATCAATATATATTACCTAAAAGAAAAGAAAAACAGAATGAGTGAGAGGGAAAAAAAACTCATCTTCTATCTCTTCTTATTTCCTCCGCAATCAAGAACACCAAACGCCAAAAAAGGGAGAAAGACCGAAATTGAGGCCAGCGAGTTGATAAAGAGAAAAAACGCAATAAAAGAGGGTGGCTGCAATTTTTCTTCACCGATTGCTGGAAAAAAAAAACGAAAAAGAAGAGAAGGAAGCAGATCTATATATGGAGAAAGAGTCTGGAGAGAAAAAGAAGAGAGAAAGAGAAAGGATCTGAAAAGGAGATTGAGAGAGAAAAGTGAAGAGAGAAGGAAGGGAGAAAGAGAAAAGAGAGTTGCAGAGAAATGATTCTCTCTCCTTCTTTGGAAAGACAACCATTAAAAGTGGTCTTTTTTTTTAAAGGTAGCCATTAAAATCGTAATATAATAAAAACTAAAATTTATAAACGGACAAAAATGCCCTTCTAGACCCCGCATTCAGCCCAGCCACATGATGGATCCGCTCCTAGATCTATGGTGTGCGTGCATTTACTGATAGGTCAGTAACCATTGGTTACTGACTCTATCCCAAACCGTACCATATAGTATTGACTGGTATTAAAAAGATCATACCATTTGGTATGAAATATACCACCCCATACCAGGGTGGTGTATTATGGTATAGAGTTGGTAACGAGAGATATGAAATATTTTCACCTAGAAAAATTTGAAATCCAATAGATCATGATTAAATCGTTCCTTCTGTGCAAAAATTTCCGAAAACGACTAAAGAACGAGCGAGGTACCATATGGTATGTAATTGGTAATGAGAGGTATTTTTCTCAAAAAATATTGAAAATTAATATCATTTTGTAGAGCACAATGAACTCATTCCAACTGTGCGGAAAAAAATGAAATCTGAGTTAGAATAAAGAAGATACGATCCAATAAAAAAAACTAGGGAAAATAAATTCATTTAATTCTCCACCTTTATATCTGCAACCACTTAAAGAAGGGTACATATTTGGTTACTCATAGTTATGCACCCTATCTTGAGCCGTAAATGGCAGGTAGATGTTCCATTTCAGCAACAAAAGTTTACCCAATCAGAATCCGTCACATCAGCACCTCTTTTCTCTCCTGTAAAACATTTTATTTTTTCTCCTTTAATTTTCAACGGACGATTTCTAACTCGTTTTAAGTCAAAATTTAATTTTTTTACACAGTTAGATCAGATTAATTGTGCTCTTCAAAATGATATTCACTTTGATATATTTTTTGTAAAAAAAAAATCGAGCCATTTTTTACCAGTTTATACCATATGATATTGACTAGTATTGAAATAAGAGCATAGCATATGGTATGAAAAGCGTACCATGGTGGTATGAACATACATAGACTGTAGGATGGTTGAATACATGATAGTAGAGTATACTAATTGTCATTTACGACTTTCAACATTGTGTACCACAAGATACCACCCTGTACCAGGGTGGTATTGTGTGATATTTTTTGGTACTGTATTTTGTTCACCCAGAAATTTTAGATCCAATAAATCATGATGAACACGTTCATTCTGTGCAAAAAATTTAAAAAATGACTTAAAAACGAAGAAAATACCATATGGTATGTAGTTGGTAACGAGAGGTGTCAAAAAAAAAAAAATCTCAAAAATTATTGAAAATGGATCTCATTTGGAAGATCAGAACGAACTCGTTCCATCTGTGAAAAAAAAAATTTGACATCCAAGTCAAAACGAAGAAGATATGAGCCGGTTAAGAAAACAAGTGAAAATAAAAATGACTTTAATTATCTACTCTTAGATATGAATTTCCTTAATAAAGGGCCGAAATTTAGTTAAAAATAGGTGCATAACCGTGAGTTATGCACTGTATCTTGAGCTCATGGTTACTGACCTTATGGTTACTGTCTTACTGACCTTATCCACTCCCCTTTTAGAGTATAAATTATTGGAATTTAATCAATTTATGATAGACAATGTTACTCTTCAAAAAAAATCTCTAATTATTATCATCGAAAATTATGAACAATGTTTAAATCCAAAAAAACAAAACATGTACAGCAATTGAAACTTAAATACTATATAATTTTTGCATCGGTAAGGAAACAAAAAAAAAAATTGGAGAGTTACACTCATTTTAGATGGAATAATTTAATTAATTTACAATCTCTATGTTATCTTTCGTGAGTAGACATGATCTTCCAAGTGTTTACGTTGGACACTTTAATTATCCATCGATATAAAAGACTTATATTTTTATGAACTAATATTAAATCTCATTTTAATCCTCTCCAAATCTCATGGAGTATGTACAACCCTGTTCTCTCCTAGGGGTCGTTTGCTTGAGGGTTTTGATCATGGATTTGGTCATGGAAATATATCCATCATGGACTTGAACCGAAATCCATCGTTTGCCTTAGGGAATTAGGGAGATGGAATTTGTGGGCCCACCACTTTTGGGGTTCCAAATCCGTGGACCCCACGGACTTGGAAGTTCCACCTCTTGAGGTGGGATTTGGGTGATGGATTACAATCCATGATGGTAAATTACCTTTCTACCCTTAATTATTTCTTTAATTACAAATTTGTCCTACTTTAATTCAATGGTCATGCAACTGTAAACTTTTATAATTTCGTATTTTATAAATATGAGAAGTTATCATTTCAACCATAAAAAAAAAAGTTATCATTTCATTTTGTTATATCGTATTTTATTTAAATATGAATGTATATGTGATTTGTTAGATTCACCTAGAAACACTTTATGCTCATCTTGTACATTATTATTTGATTGATTGTCAAATTCCACATCGGTGAGTTAGCAAGAAGATGATGAGTTGTAGCAATAAAGCGAGCAATTGACTGCAATTGATACATAATATTGCGTACATTATTAGATGAATTGTTTTTTTATGAAGGATTATTAGATGAATTTTTAATTAGTGCCAAGATGAATTGTTAATTAGTGCCAAATTGTAATACATTTCTATATTTGTAGTTGAATTATTAATCCACATAGTGGTAAAGAGTTTAAAATTTCTTTCTATGTTTTGGATTAGTTTTAAATGAAAGATTTGGATTATAATATAAAAATATAATTAAATAAGGGTAACTAGGTAATTTGTATTTAATATCCACAAATCTAATCAAACAAAGTCCATAATCAAATCCATCAAGCAAACAATAGACTTGTTCAAATCCATAATGCCACCAAATCCATCATATATCCATGGTTTTCCAAAACCCAGATTTTACCAAAATCCTCATTTTTCAAATCTATGAAGCAAACGACCCGCTAATCTTCTTGTACTACAATCTCGATCTCTTATGGACTCGTAACTTTTGTAGTACCCTTATCTCTATTTGAGCATACATTTTATATATTTTTTTATAAAAATTCTTTCCAATCTCAATATATTTAAATAAATAAATATGCATAAATGAGTAAGTCAGACAATATAACAACTCCACTAGTGGTAATTCTAGCATTGATGCTACTTTTTACAAATGAATTTGGCGACTATCTCTTAGTAATTTCAAAATATTATTATATTTTTGGGTAATTTCCAAAAACCTAAATTCTTAACTCTTTGCTAATCTAATGCAACTCCTTTCCCTTTCATGTTTTTGAACATTACTACCACTACTACTTCCCTTTCTTTTTGTTGTCTTTACACTCTAATTTTATACCTAATTGGACCATTATTATTTGGGTTAATTGCAAGGATGGTCATTGGGTTTACTAAAACCATTCATGTTTGGTCACTGAAAATATTTAATTTCATTCATGGTCACTAAGATTAGTTCAATAGTTCAAGTTTGGTCACTCTCCGTTAGTCTCCGTTAGTTTTTGCTGATGTGGCAGTCAACTATTATAGTTGACTGTTAAATAAGTGATGTGGCCAATAATAAAATAATAAAATTTAAATATTTACAATTTCCTTCAAACCTATCTGCGATGCGGTGAACTCTCGAACTCCCCCCGGATGAGGAAATCATGGGAAATCAACGTTCACGCCAAGGGCAGCGGCGGCTATCGATTCGGATTCAAAGCTAGATTAGCAGAAACCAGGGACAGCAGGCTCCGTACTCGATTCCCATTCCTTTCCAGGCTCCACGATTCCTTCTTCGAACCAACAACTACCTCAAAAGACCCCAAATCACTCCACAGATTCAAGCTATCTTCCCCTTCAACTTCGAGATCCAAGCACCACCGCTCCAAGAAGCACAAGAACCTTGAACCCGAGCAGATCCCGATTTCTCCACCCAAGATCAACAACACTGCCAGTCCCTACAAGGTGAGCCGCTTCATTCCGAGATCCAGATCTCTGCCGAACCCGGAAAATAGTACCACGCTATTTGATGGGGCAAAGCCGAAACAGGACAACGACAACAGCCTGGGCTAGTCGATTGTGAGATCCGTGAAATCCCTGTCCCGGTCGATCGAAGAGAGAAGTTGGAGCGGGATCTTGATCCACGGTTGGTGCGTCGCGCTGTTCGCCTGGCTGCTGTTGATGGAACGGTTTGGGATTCTCAAGTGGAGAAATTTAGCGGTCGTTTTGGTCGTGGCGGTTGTAGCTTGGGGAGTCGCATCTCAGAATGTGGTGGGCTCTGCCGACGACGATGGCGGCGACCAAGGAAGGGTTCAGGAAGCTTGGAAATTTACTGCATCTTCTGGGAGTTTAGACCAGCTTTCCATGGTACTAACAGGATTTGCTATGAACTGATTGAGGAAGAGTCTTTCACTCTTTTGGGTAGTTGACAACAATATGTTTTCTCAAGTTTTGCTTCTTGTTTTCAGATTGTCTTCTCTAAGATTCGCCAGGCCGTTGGGCTTTGATTTTGCAAGGACGGACGATTGCAGATTAACTCACTTGAGTTGAGTTTGGTATTCTTCATTCACAACAGATTAAATATTTAAAATTTAAATATTTATTTTTATTTTTTAATAGTTGTAAAATGAGGTGGAAATTGTAAATATTTAAATTTTATTATTTTATTAATTTTTTAATGGCCACGTCACTCATTTAACGGTCAACTATAATAGTTGACTGCCACATCAGCAAAAACTAACGGAGAGTGACCAAACTTGAACTATTGAACAAATTTTAGTGACCATGAATGGAATTAAATATTTGCAGTGACCAAACATGAACGGTTTTAGTAAATCCAGTGACCATCCTTGAAATTAACCCATTATTATTTATTATCCTGGCAATCAGATATCCAAACCAGGAATGACAATTCGGTTAGATCTGACTGGGTACTACAAAAACATTGAACTAGATGAACTTTCTATCTCATATTTAGGAAGTTTTAGTGTTACAAATGAGTCGAGTTGAATTGGATTTTCACCTAACTCAAACTAAGTTCGTAAGAAAATTTAATTGAATTCAAACTCGATTCATTTACTAAAACTTTTGGCTCAAACTCGACTCATCAATGATCTTGCAAGCTCTATTCAAATTTGGCTCATCAATACATCACGATATCATCTCGTACTAGCTCATTTATGATTATTAGTGGTTAAACCCTTAATCTAAACTCTAAAATTATTTATAAATTAAATACTATAATATTTGTATGTCATACGTGATACATGAGATTAATATGATGAAAAAAATAAAAAGATTAATAGTACATTTTCATCAGAAATTGATATCATGTTCATATACTTTGTTGGTAACATATTTTAGCTCATAAAGTTTAAGTATCTCATATCATATTATTTAATATAACAAACCAACTCATAAGCGATAGACCTACTTGCAAGTTGTTAGTCAAACCAGCTCGGTAGCCACACTTTCGAGTCAACTCATGAGATTAAACAAGTTGGCTCACAAGCTGAACAAAGGTTTAGCACAAGCTCAACTCATAAGTAAATGAATTTTTCTCAAGTCACACACTCAACCGCACGTAAGTTACTTGGCTCATTGTTGCCTACATGTATAATATCAATTGGGTTTCATTGGAAAATGAACATGACCATGTATCTATTCTATGCATTAAATACATGAGACGCAACTTCTTGGAAATGTCAAGTGGGAATAGCTCAGTTAGGAGAGTGTCAATCTGAAGATTGATCCACGCTCACTGCAATTTTGCTCTTGATTCCTCATTCATTGTTCCTCATTCGCTCGCTTGCTCACAAGCAGAAGAGATGGTTAGTTTCCACTTCCAGTTACCAGACAAGTGCCAACAATTCTAACCAGACAAACTATCGAAGTTAAAGACTTGGAATTGGAATTAATTCAGAATTGCAGAGCCCAACAACAGCATCAAAGCAGCCATACATCTTTCCTTATCATCAACTGTTATTCAGGAACAAAAACATATGCAAGGACGAGAGAGAGAGAGAGAGACAGAACAGGTCAGGCGAAACAAGACGATCAAAAAACAATTACAGTCTCAATTACTGACAAATGTTCATAACAACAAAAATTCTTCCCCCTACCCATAAAAAAAGAAAGAATCTTTCCACCTTACAATCAACATCATCATATCATTAACCAATAACCATACAAGTAGTAGAACCCTTTCAGAAGAAGTCAAACTCCAGATAGTTATCACCAGCACCCTTCTGACCACTGCCTCCTGCTGTTGCTGTCCTCGCTGCCTTTTCGCTGGTGGAGCCTGCCACTGGTGGCGGCCCAGGAATCCGTTCCAACTCAACCGGCTTTGGTATCTCAGGCGGTGTGGCACATCGTATCAATGCCCAGTTCACCCCTTCGAAGAAAGGATGCTGCTTTATCTCAGTAGCACCTCTCTTATACGCCAACCTATGCTGTGGCTCCTTCACCAGCAGTCCCCTTATGAGATCCCTCGCTGCAAAGCTGACCACTGGCGCTTCAGGAAACCGGAGAGGCTGACCCACCACATTGAACAATGTAGCTCGGTTTCCAGACCCCTTGAATGGTGTCTTACCAAATAGGAGCTCGTAGAGAAAGATACCAAAAGTCCACCAGTCAACAGCACTTCCATGGCCTTCTCCCTTGATGATCTCGGGAGCTAAATACTCGTGGGTCCCGACGAATGACATTGATCTGGCCTCGGTAGGCTCAGCAATCAATTCAGGTAAAGGGCTGACCTGGTTTCCAAGATCGTTTTTCGGTTTCCTCTCCTTTTTTGACTTGCTGGAGAAGAGACGAGGCGAGAAGCATGTCGTAGGCCCCACGCAGGATGGTTGGATGCAGGCTGGTGGTTGAATGCAGGCTGGCTGGACACAGTAGACTGTGTTCTTTCGTAGTGGGTCGGCTCCCTCGAGAGGCGTGCCTTTGACGAGAGTTGGGCTAACAGCACAACGGAGGGAAAGGTCGAAGTCGGAGAGCATTATGTGACCATCATCTCTCACCAATACATTCTCGGGCTTGAGATCGCGGTAGATGATTCCCAGCATGTGGAGATACTCCATTGCTAATAAGACCTCTGCCACGTAGAACCTGAAGAATTTGAGGGCGTATTATAGGAAAGATTACAATTTGGCAGGTGTAAAATCAGTAATAACACAAGCTAATGTTCTAAGAATGCAGTAGGCAGACACAGCAGCTAATGTGACCCTGAAACAAAGTCCAGTACAATTTAAAACTTGAAAGTCAGAAACTTCAATTGCAAATTACTGAAACTCATTACTCCAGAGCTAGCAGAATGCAATCTTCTGACAACTACAGTTACAACTTGTGTACTCATAAAGGCAGAACTCATTTCATAACAGAGTTTTCTGCTGAAAAATCGTATCAGTGCAATCAAGGTATGAACCAAATTTCATGACAATATTGAACAATGGAGCAAGCTTAGGAAATGGTAAAGGGCAGACATATCAGGTACTATGGATCATCCAGGTGAAACAAAAACATCATGTACTGTAGATTAAATGAAACAAATCGACAACACGTCAGATATCAAAGTTTCATACTTTACTGCATGCTCAGTGAAATGCTTCCCGGGCTGCCTCTGCCTGAGGGTGTGCAAGTCACCACCAGGGCAGAACTCCATGACCAAACAAGAAAACTTCTCCGTCTCAAAGTGAGTATAAAGTGAAGGAAGGAATGGATGGTCCAGAGATTGTAGTATCTCTCTCTCTGTCTGAGCCCTAAGCAGCTTCTTACGGCTTGCAAGGGAGCCCTTGTCCATCACCTTCATAGCAAAATAACACTTGGTCCCACTCAACTCAGATAAATACACACTTCCAATATCGCCACAGCCTAACCTTTTCAGCAATCTAAAGTGATTCAAACCCAAAGCACCATCCCTCGTCCTAACAGCCTGGATGGCTTCCCACCTTAAATCATTTGCCTTGTGAGGCTTGCTGATGCTGCTGCTAAAGCTGCTACACGTGCTCTCATCGCTGATGTCACTGCTCGTGCTGCCTCTGCACATGCTGCTCTTCCCACTCTCCACATACTCAATTTTTGTGCTCCCGCTAGTCTTTCCAAGACTGCTAGCTCCGTCACTGATTTTTCCTGAAACCGAACTGTTCTTAACAGACGCTTCTTGAGACCCTCTGGTATCATTGATGGATGAAGAATCTACTCCTCCTGATCCTTGTTCTTCAATACTCGCCAATGACATTGAAGTGGACTCCAATTTGCTGCTTAAGGAGTCAGCAGCCAACACCTTTCTGTTCGAGTTCGGAAACTTTGGCGTGTTTCCTAATGGCCTTGGCACCTGGCCATGAATGTTCATCTCAACTGGAGAAGGGAGCTTGAGATCATCTAACCTCAACTTATGAACCTCTTTTGAAAAACCTTTACTACCTGTTCTGGAGGCCATGGAGAACTATCTAACTCTTCCAAAACTACGTCATAGGTGATGAATTCACGGCCAAGCATATAGTACCCCAAATCATATCTTCCAGCAGTAGCCCAAACGTATATTTCTGCCTTATTCTTCTTTTACTGCCCACAATTGAATCTGTTTGAACATAGCTGAGTAAGTCCCAAATCAGCTGGACATTTTTAAAATAAAAAAAGATGCCAAATGATTGATTTTGGTACATGCAATATGAAGGAAAAAAGATTAGAATGAAAGAATCTATGGAAGAGGTAATTTAGATTAACCATGGATTGAAGTGATAGCCCAACCAAATAAAGCTTCAATTAGCACAAACAAATAGATATAAACGTGAGATCTTGGCAATCAGAGAGGCTACAAATTCAACAGTGAGGGAGATTGATTTAATTTTCCTAGTGTTCCTGTACCACCTCAGTGGAGCTAAACTATTCACGTTAACAAAGAGGTTTGAGGAGAGAAAAAACAGCAACAGAGTTAAGTACAACAAGGGAAACCAAATTCACTCATCTCCCACCACAGAATCAGGTTGAAGCAAAGGGCCTGCTGCATGTTTAAACCCTGATCAAGCAAATAGGAAAGTGAGACACACCCCTCAGCAAACAAAATAAAAACAAAGATAAGGGAAGAATTCCATGGCAGCCAAAAACCTTGGGAAAAAATATCTCCCCATGTAGAACAAAGAGGTTCATTTCAAGGACCACTATCTAGAAAGTGGAAATCAGTCCATCAAAGTCAGCTGCCCAGAAAAATGCAGTTTGTGAAAACAAAAGGAAGGCAGAAACAAACAACTGATCCCCACAGACATGACACAACCAAGCAACCTAATAATAAAAAATGTTAACAAATTCAGCCTTATAAAAACCAGATCTTGACAGCAAAAAACACAGCTAGAACCAAAACCCAGAACAGATCGAAGGGCAAAACGGAGAACGCAGATGCCTACGAAGCAGATTGCAATCTGCATACAAGAGGAACATAAAAAGTACCTAGCTTGAAAGATCAGGAACTTGAAGGTGGGCTTTGCTTGCTTTTGCAGAGAGGGGCGAGAAAAAAAGGAAGAACAAAAAGGGAATGCACTGTAGAAAGGAGAGAGAGAGAGAGAGAGAGAGAGAGAGAGAGAGAGAGAGAAAGAAAGAGAGGCTATGGTGGGGTGGCTGCTGGCCTGCTGCTACCAAATAATCTGTGTGTGAAAGAAGAGGGAGGGAGAGATCTGAAAGCAAAGATGGAAAAGGAAAGCTTGAGATAGAAATAAAAAAGAGTAATCAAAATGGAGGAAAAAAAAAAGGAAATTGGTGTTTATAAGCTGGCTTGGCTGGATGGATGGATCAACGGACTATGGTCATCCTGTCCTGGCTTGGCTGAGAAAGCTTCTTCTGCTGTCCTTGTGGACCATTGTTGTACAGAGAGAGAGAGTAGCAGTAGAAGAACAAGAGGTAGATGAGTCAAAGCCAATGGCTAAAGCCTAAAAGGTTTGGAAACAAATAATAACAATAACAATCGATTTTCTCTTTCTCTTTCTCTTTCTCTTTCTCTTTCAATGCTTAAATTAATTTCCCCTTTTTACAATGGAAAATGATGCTGTTGGTTGTGTTGTAGTGCTTTTGTTTTGGAGCGGAGGTAACAGTTTGGATGGTCCGACAGCCAACCATGAATAAAGGGCAAGGCCAAATTATGATTTCGGTTTGGTAGAAAAACAAAGATCTTGCTCTTTGAACTCATCGTACATTAGCAAATTCTCTGATGGCGGCACTAATCTAGTTGGAGATAATTTGCAGGCCTCTCGCCTAAGAACCGATTATGATATGTGTTTCGAGAATACATGTATTTAAAATCATCAATATTTAATACTAACGATTGGTTTTGGTGATAGTTTAGGTTAGTGATGGCAATTTCAACCCGTCCCGTGGGTATTACCCGACCTGACCCGCGATGGGGTGGGTATTACCCGACCCACAGTAGCATGGGACGGGGCATGGGTATTACTTCCGACCCGTCCTGCCCCGCCCCGTTCTAGACTCATTTTATCTCAATTTCTTCCAATATCTATACATATTTCTCCTATTTTGACTTTTCTTCAACTAGTTAGAGTCAATCTTTCAACTTGTTAGGCTCAATTATCCATTCTATTATCAATATTTTTCATTCTTAAAGTGTTTTTCCCTACGTTTTATTGTAAAAAGTAAAATTTACTTGTTTTTTTTTAACAACATGTAAGAGTGGGTCGACCCGCCCCGCCCCGTACTCGCGCTGGTTTTACCCGCCCCGACCTGTAGTAGCGTGGGGCGGGGCATGGGAATTGAGGTACCCGCCCCACCCCATTGCCATCACTAGTTTAGGTGAGACTGTTACAATGTGTATATTGTTAACAATGCATCATTTTTTTTTTTGGTTTATTTACTTAAACGATTCACCCATTTTTTTGTTGATGTGATGGAAACTATCACTCAAAATTAGTGATAGTAAATTAGTAATATTTCTACTAAAACTTGAGATTGTTGAGATAGTTTTGAGAAGATTGTTGAGTTCCCTTTTTGTTCCAGTTATACTCCTATTTGTATATATATGTTCTCATAAAAACAAGGGCAAAAGTGAACATTCCAACAAAAAGTAATATAACTGGTTAAATACTAAAAGGATTATCACCAAAATCAAACAATGTGAAGTACATTCTATCATTTTCCTTAATTGCATGTATATTATAATGCATTGATTTAAGTATCACCAAAATCAAACGACCCCGTAATATCATTTGCTCACATCCATGTGAGTTTAATTTAACTTTTAAAATGATATTATGGGTCGATATTAAATAACGAGTGGATTTTGTAGAATTAGAAGACAATGCTTCGTATTTCTAACAACTAGCACAGGGCCCGGCCTGTTGGCCAGTAAAGTTCGATGGTTATGTAATTTGTATGTGTCATTTATACTAATGATGTTTATTTTGTTTGGCATTTGCCTATGAACTTTCTAGTCAAACACTAAAATTACTTTGAGTGCACTTAGAACGTATTGAAAAAATGAGAAAGTCAAAATGACTAATAAAGGAATGCATCCAATAGTAACGCGTATGTTTCAAACAAAGTGTTGCACATATAAACAGTCCATATATAATGTGTGAGTTGCTTCCTATGATACATACATAATCAATCTTCACCATAAAAGAAAATGATCGTACTTTGATGGAATCCAAAGTATACATGAATTCCTTTTTTCAATTTTTATCTTTTTTTGTTGATCATGACACGAATTATATAATTACATATAATATAAGAATATTGACATGTATTTTTAAATTTTTTACAATTTTCAATGTGAATGAGGGAAATGAATTTAACTTTTTTTTTGTTGACAGATTGACGTAATAGCGTCTAATTCGTATTAAGAATAGAACGATCGTGAGCAATGCCCATGATGTCGTGTAACAACCATCACCCAAGACCAGGATCACACACATATGAAACGATGTGTGCCAAAATTAACAAAGTGACCCCTGTTAGCTAAGATATCAACTGCAAATTAGCTTCTCTATACACATTATCTATTCATACCTCCCACTCCAGATTATGTAGGATACTAGGATGTAGAACTGTCTTGCAATGATCCTGTGACGATGGTCATCATCAAAATAGGTTTTGGCAATATTAATTGCAGCAGTCGAGTCCTATTTGAGCTAGTCTTTCCTGTACCCTCTCTCCCAAGCAATCCGCAGTCCCTCAATAGCACCTTTAAGTTCAACACTCGTGATAGAGGATGTGAATTGAACTCTTTATTTGAGAAAAAGTTTACAAATCATTGTCATATACTTAGTTCTTTAAAGTTTGCATTCATTAGTATATTTAAGTTTAGCATGGATATTTGAAATAGTAGTGGACAAAAAACTAATTTTATTAAGTTTAAGGCAAAATACACTTGTATAGCCATAACTTTCACGTTTTCGACAAATATAGCCATAACTATTCGAAAACACAAAATAGCCAAGAAATTAGATGGTCATGTGACAAATCTAGCCATTTTCGTTAGAAACTTTAACGGTGTTAGAAACTCCGTCAGTTAGGTTAACATTAGGCTGACTAGGATGCCAAATCATCACACACGTCAGCGACAACTCAATCACACTTGCCACATAAGTGCCATGTCATATTTTATTTTAAAAATAAATTAGTTAATAAATTAATAAATAATTTTTAAAAAATTCCCTTTTCAATATCCAGTCTCCTCTCCCTCTCTCCTCTCCTTCGTCTTCCCCATCTGTTCTCCGATGAACTCCCCTTCTACCTCCGTTGGACTCCCCTTTATTGAAACCCCTTCTACCTCCTTCGTTTTCCTTTTCTTCACTTCTTCTCTATCAAAATTCAAAACCCCTTTCTACCTCCGTTTTTCTTGTTGCAACCCTTCCATCAAATTGTCACTCGATAATCAGCCAAATCCAAAACCCTCCCAGTCCAAATGAAATAATTGATGGACTTGCTCCCATCTCTCAATCTGCCTTCATTCACCTTTTCCTTTTTACATATTTAATCCCACCCAATTCGACTCTGTTTCCTGGGCTTGCTCCAATTCCTCTGTTTTTCACCCTGGTACTGGCATAAGTAGCTGCTGGCGGCTTTGAAGCTTGTTGCTGCTGAATTGGAGCTTGTTTGGTCATTTGGAGCGAGACCAGGTAGCACCTGTGCAGCTTGGCGGTGAGTCCTCTTCTTCCTCCAGCGGCGTCGATGCAGGTTGGGAGACGGCTGGAGAAAGAAGGGAGTGGAGATCCCTCGTCAATCGGGACTCCATCGCAGCTGTTGCGATCCTCTCCAAGCTCTCTCCTTTTCGTTTGCCGACCTTCTACCAACTCACCTTCACCGCTTATCTCTCCGCTCGCTCCCTACAGCCACATATCTCTCGGCCTCGTGTCCCTCACTCTCGTCGACCTCGAAATCCTCCAGCGTAGCGGTATCTCCGCCGAGAAGAAACAAGCAGGTTGCTCGACCTTCTCCCTCATCTCGCCGTGCTTTTGACTGGATTCTGATTCGTTTATTCTTCTTCGTGCTTACCGCTGGCTTCCGATTTGCTTCCAATTTCGGCGGCGGCTGGTGAGGAGATGAAGAGTTGGCCCCCGAATTTGGGGTCTCTAAGAACCCTAAATGAGCATTTTTTATTTTTTGATTTTTTTAAATTTTTTTGGCTTTTTTTTCCTTTAATCCACGTGGACTTTAACTGACGAAATGTCGCCAAGTCAGCATTTCCATCCGTCTAGTCAGATTGTTAAGTAACATCGTTAAAATGATGGAGAGAATTGGCTATTTTGTGTTTTTAATAGTTATGGCTATATTTGTCATAAACGTGAAATTTATGGCTATACAAGTGTATTTTGCCTAAGTTTAATTATATAGATTTAACAACATAAGCTTAAGGGTTCATTACAGAAAGAAATTATGGCCAAATTTGTTTTCTAAAACTATTCCGCTATGACAAAACTATAAGCACATGAACCAATAGAGCTACTGAAGTTGGCATGGACGAATTCAGGGTTTGAGTAGTGTCGTCAGCACTTGAGGATGACAACGACACAAATCTCAAAAGCAAAGAGAGTTGTCTGACGATGAATTCGAGATAGGACGAAGATGCAAATATTGCAAGCAAAATTGGAGAATCGCTCCAAAGGTGAATCGGGTTGCATTTGCATGCAGGTTGTCGAAAAATCTGATTGTTGACGCTTTCAATAAATGACTATATAAAACATTGGTACAAAAAAGAATTTGACAATTCTAACTCTCGCCACAACATTAAAGGAACTCAAATTTCACCTAGTATGACTATTAAATTCATTCATAGCTCTCTCACTTATATTTATATTTAGAACTCTATCACATTTAACTATTTAGTTGTCGCATATACTATAGTTATCCTTTACGTTTATTTGTTTGAACTCATATATTTATATTTAGAACTCTATCACATTTAACTATTTAGTTGTCGCATATACTATAGTTATCCTTTACGTTTATTTGTTTGAACTCATATCACAACTAAGAACAATATAGTCACCTATATGTTTATATGGTGTCATAACTAACTAAATATGTCCAGTCAATTACATGTCCCAAATTAGTAAGCACCGTAAACAACCTAGTTATACCCAAATTTTGATGGAAAGTTCATTAACAATCATTCACAAATCACAATCAACAAAAATGTAAATTTCAAAGATATATAAGTTAAAAAATTTCACATATTTATTATTGTTGGCAAATAAAAAATTATCACATGCCTATATCATATGTGTTGTGCATGGTTATCATGAAATATGCAAATTAGTCCTTGTCATTATGTGAGGTTTCACATAAAAAGAATTCATTGAATTATATTATTCATCTAAAGTGAAGCGCTATGTCAGTGTGATTTATGTCAGTGTGATTCATATTGTGTAACTGTTCTCAGACTCAATAGGGTCCGCATTAATTATAAGCATGATAAAAGGTAATCGATTGGAAACATGTATGGTATCTACATCTACACACTAATCCTATCCTACCTCCTATCCTACCATTATTATATGGAGATTCTCCATCAAAACATACTCTATTCAAAATTTCTAGCCTTATGAGAGTTTGTAAGAAGGATATTTTTGTCATTTAAATTATTAAAATAAAATACTTTTAGTCTCCTAAATCAATAATATTTCATACAAGAACAACACTAAAAAAACGAAGCTATTAAAGCATAAATAATAACATCACATGAGATATTATTGACTATCAACATTAAAAATATAATAGATTCCTATTTCCGTCAATATGTAAAAAAGAAGTTTGAATGGTGTTAGTTTATATATTAAGTCTGTTGTGGAGCTTTTTTATGATGAATCCTATAAAAAAATTCAAGTTTTCCTAAATTTTCTACCCATTATATTTTCATAAATTCACCGATGTTCGGTCATGCTTATCTATAAATATTTTTACTCATTGATAGTAAATATGTCCAAATAAAATATTTTAACCTTTAGTTTGAAAACAAATGTGTGGGATTTTAAACTCTTGGGTTAGTAGCTACCCCAATTAAGAATCTTTAATTAAAATTTGATGAAATGAAGGTGAGGAAGAAAGTCTATTGATGGTGGCGTAATGAATTCGAAAACAGTGATAGTAAGTAGTGACATTGTTGAGCAGAAGGGATAGACTATTGATGCTGGACAGAGAGGCTTCAATGATGAATTTGAAACTACAATTGTTGTCAGAGATGATGATACATGTGGTGAAGCAATAGCAAAGAAGTCTTAAAGAACAATAACAACAATTTCTTACAACACGAAGTAGATCGAAGTGTAGTTTGATAAAAAAAATTAATAGTTAGTTCATTTTTATGTGTTCTATGTTATATTTTCAGTAAGAACTTCAGTTGATAAACCGGTTAGCATATTAGAAAACTCTATCATGTAAGTCCTTTTTTATTTTTTCATTAATTGAATAGTTCAAATCTTTTGACTTTTTATATCAATAAAATATATCTTGCTTCGTACAATTACAATTGTGGCTTAAGTGTTTGAAATAATGAGATTAGTTAATATTGAACATTTAACTACTATTATTTGTTTCATTATACGAAATGAATATATCAAATACGAGTCAGTCAAGAATTTAGTAAACAAAACTAGCTCTAGCTCGACTAGATTCAGCTCGTTTATTAACGAGCCAAGCTCAATCTAAAATAAAGTCCGGCTCAACTCGACTCATTTAGAGCCCTAAACCCTAATCTAATTCCTAAAAGAGTTGGTTCCAATTGTCATGTGTCAAAGGCTGAAACAACTAATTAACTAGTCTCAGGAAACAAACCAGTCAACGAAATACCCTGTCGAACCAAAGGAAGGACACCAAACCATAAATTTTTTTCCTCAACAAGACTGTTTACAATCAAAGCGCAGGGGAACAACCAACCAACGAAAATTCACTCCAAAAAGGAAAAAAGAAAAAAATAACAATAATCTCCAAACCCTCAGTAAAAAAGCAAACTTCAAGCTAATAATTTCCGCTAAGGAATCAAATTCAAACCCACAAGAAAAACATCACCATTGTGATGTTTTTTTCACCCGTTCTACATGGATTCTCTCAAGAGAAGCAAATCTTGCTTCTCACACTTCCAAAACCCCACATTGGGTACACCTTTTTACTACTACACAAACCATATACAAATTTGTTTTGTAGGACACAGAGATGAGAACTTGTGACCTTATCCTTTTGTTTTCCCTGCCTCTTTTAAGGCACAAAACCGATGTCCTTGAAGTACTCATGTTCTATGGCAGTCCTGGCTGTAATTCTCTTGACAGGATCCAAGCACAGCATTTTCTGTATGCACAGCAACCCAACAAGCAATATGATGATCATCACCAACGCAAATCACAGACATCCCTGCTAATCCCCTGGTGGAGAGAGAGAGAGAGAGGGGACATGGAACTTCAACTTACACGTAGAAGGTCAAGACCAGCTGAATCGAGAGTTGGAACCACAGTAGCCAAGTCCTAGCAAAAGAAAAACACTCGATCGTGAAATTCAGAGGACAAGTTGGAGTATGCTTCGGCTAGACATCAATAAGGAGGAAGCATGGAAACCTTTGAAGGCCACTTAGGGAATGTAGACTTGAAGTCGGGCAAAGATGTTACTCCAGGCCAGGTTTCTTCATTTGGCGTACCCGTGATTCTGCAGATCAGGAAAAATCTGAATGTAAGCTTGCACAGTGTTTCGGCACGTAAACTAGGATCATGCATACAGAGTGCATCATTGCTATCAATGAAAAAAAATCAGTTGACATTACTGATGGCTGCAACTAAATTAGGCAGCGAAGACAAATTAGCACAACCTATTAATGCAATGTATTGATGATTCTTAAAACAAACAGAAGTAAAAGAAATGCAGAAGATGGATGCCAAGAGAACAAAATGGGAATTGGGAAGGTGCTTCACCTGAAAATCTTAAATAGCTCGTCAATCTCAGAGTCCCCAGGGAACAACGGGCGCTGGTTCACCATTTCAGCAAATATACATCCAATAGACCACACATCGACAGGTGTAGAGTAGTGTCGAGATCCAAGAAGGATCTCTGGGGCTCTATACCACAGAGTCACCACCTATGTGCAGTAAGGTAGAATCAATCAGAAAACAATAAGGTAGCCTGCCAACCAAAGCAGTCATAAAAACTTTTAGCTAAACACCACTGCTAGCAATAGAGCACTCCTATTTCATATTCATGGTCTCAGGTATGGTTTCTTCCATGACAGGAGCTTTGTTATTAAACTAGGCACACTAGGAAATCTAATACACGCTAACCAACATTCATAATAACCAGACATTGCTTTACACCTACCCAAGATACCAGCACCCAACCATTAAGTGAAGCTTAATACCTTACATAACCAGGAAAGGAAAAAGTGGAAATCATACCACAAGTTACAGGAGAAACTATAATGAATGATTGCAACTGCTCAGGGATCCAGACATGAATACTGGATAAGCAAACCTAGTTCGTCTGTACCTCATGAGTAAATGTCCTGACAGGTATTCCAAAAGCTCTAGCCAAGCCAAAATCTGCAAGTTTCAGTGCATTGGTACGACGATCAATAAGCAAATTCTGTGGCTTCAAATCTCGATGAAGAACCCTGTGAGAATGGCAATAAGCAATGCCACGGAGGATTTGATACAGGAATGTCTGCACATAGAAGATAATTATAGATGTTCAACAAAAGGTAGCAAGATGGGATGACATCCACAATCTATTCCGGTATTCTTAGGTAGCAAAAGATTAGAACAGGAATATATCTTCGTGGAAAAGAGGAGAGAAAGGCTACAGGCAATAGTTGCCATAAGAAATGTCAATTGTTGGGGAGTAGAAGGAAGACAGAGTTCCAAGCAGTTACATGCTAAAACATTTGCAAGATCATAGTTGGAAAATAGAGGATAAACAGTAGCAACCCTATCTTCTTTTAAAATTGCTCACTAACTTTGACTATGCTCGGGTCCTTAGCGAATTCAGGAGAAGAGTCCATGTGCTTCTTCAAATCTAGATCCAAGTACTCAAATACCAAATACAAGCGCTTCTCACTGTGCACTACATCCTGCAACCTGTAGCCAAACAAACCGCAAATCAGCAGGAGAAAGGACAAAAACACAGTTCGCAATTGGGAAGGAGAAAGGTTAGATGAGTATGCTTCAGTTACAACATCCAGTGCTTCCCAGAGACACAATGCTGTTCATATGAACATGCAATTTCAATACAGATACATGCATTTCAAACCCCCATGGTAAGTAAAATTTACTTCCACACAATCTCCAATAACAGCAACTCAAAACATGCATCCTTACCCCCAATCAGTCCATTCCGTATAACCTACTCAAAATACAAAACTCGGATTGAACTAAGCACAGACACACACCTAACAATGTTGCCATGCTGCATTTCTTTCAGAAGTGAAATCTCTCTAATGGCAGTGCTGGGGACTCCCTCGTCTTCCTGCTCCAGGCGGATCTTCTTCAAAGCTATAGTCTCATTGGTGATTCGATCCCGAGCCTTGTATACCACTCCATAAGTCCCCTCCCCAATCTTCTCCACTTTCTCGTACTGGCCACGTTACAAACATCAAATTACAATTAACTTCCATCCAAACAAGAACAAGAACAAAAAAAAAAAAAAAGTCATCGAGCAAAATGCTTGACGAAGTACTACCTGCTCCATTCAATCCAGTTCAGCTATCTACCCCTGCAACCAAAGCAAAGAGAAACGAGAAGCAATCAGATCTCGATCAAAACCGCAATCTGAAGTATACCGAAAGAGAAACGCCCAAATCAATCGTAAGAAACAGTTCAAGATTAACAGCGAGGCAAATGCTGGACGCCAATACCATCTGCATATCATTGGGACCCGAAAATCCACAGAACAAACGAGGAAACGAGAGATATATGGCGAATCTCGATCATCGGAACGAAAGCAGAGCAGTTGCAGGCCGATTTTTTCCAGGAAAACACACACACGTAAACCGCAGCAAAACGGAGAAAATACAAGTGGAGTTGGACGGATGGCGCAGTTACCGGGCGAGGGACTCTCCGTGGATCGTTTACCCCAGCGGACAAGTGCAGGGGGATGAGAAGAATCGGAGTCCGATGGCGGAGGGCGCGGTTGCTGTTGGTGGAAGATGCAAGCGGAGCAAATTCCCAGTGAAGTAAAAGTGAGAAGAGATTTCTGCTTGACTTGGGGAGAAATAAGAAGGAAAAAATGAATGAGAGCCTCACCAAATAATTAATACTGCCGTGACCGTGAGGGTTAGTTTTTACTTTTCTCAAATTGTGATTTTTTTTTAAATAACAGGCAATTGTCCCTCGAACTAGAAAAATAGAGAAATTGAGCAATCATGTGTTGGAAAATAATACGATATTTTGATTTTTTTTATACCGTATATTTTTTTTGTCATTGGTTGGATTAAATTCAAGTTAAAATCAACAATAATTTCATCTTGATATTATGTTTCAAAATATTGATAAAATCACGATTTATAATATGAAGGATTAACAATTAAAAAATTTAATAGCTTTTTAAAGTTAAAAATTCAAGCTTTTGAGAATGAGAATTCATTAACAAGCTACACATATGCATATGAAGTATAAAGCAATTACATCGATCTAATACAACCTCGCATTGTTTAAAGGGTAAAAACTAAAAAGAGAAAGGTAAAGAGTGTGTATGCTGTAGCTAAAAAGTCACCGGGGTGGGTAAGTTTTGCTTTGTAGAGTATGGCATGGGGGGAGTAGGACTAGGAGTGGATAGAATTAGGAATGACAATGGGCAGGTTTGGGGAGGGTATCTCGATATCCATACTCGTCCCATGGCAGGTCGGGTCTAGGTCGGGTATTTTATCACGGGGCGCGGGTCGGGGCAGGTCGACTCAATGGGTATGTAATTTATGTGAAAAACATTAGAAATATTCATTCTTTTCATTGAAAGAACAAGAAAGAAACCATAATATGATAAAATGTAATTAAATTATTGAAGAAATTGAGGTTTTCAGTTATTTACAACTTTATTATAGCTAAAGTATAATGTAATAAGAGGAAAATCTTAAGTGATTTGACTAAGATTATATATAATTTAGGCAAGAACGGGTCGAGAATGGAGCGAGGCAGGACAGGTCGGGTCGATGAGATATACCCTGCCCGCGGGTTTGATCCGCCTCAAAAAAGGTCAAACAGTTCGGGTAAATCCAAAATTGCCATTGCAGATAGAATGCTGAAAAAACAGTCAAAAAGCAAATGGGGCAAACTTTATTAGAGGAATTATGATATGTGATGGGGGAGTAAAAATGGTCCAGGCTCGCCACACCACTCCTTTCGTGCTCTTTTTCACTCTCTTTTGGGACCATTCTATCTATTCTAGATTTATTCACCCGTTTTATATAATAATATATTAATACCCCTCTCCATATGTTTGGGCCTTCGCCGACTGTATTCTTAAGTGATCCAAAGTGCCAGATGGGCCATCTAGCATGAAGTGATGATGATTGATTGCAAACTAGTTAGGCCCAAAATATTATCACACGAACAGAAAAAGGGAGCCCAAGTAACTAGGCCGGCCGAAACACAACGTAACGTAGGGCACACTCTGTGTAGTCCGAAACGTGGAAGGATTGCGCCTTCAACTCACAAGTTAAGTTAGCTTGAGAATGAGAGGTAGTCCCCCTGCGGCCGGATGCCTTCTTTAGTCCATATCTATGTCCGCCGCCATGGCTATGCTGCATTGAATGATGAAGTTGGTAGCAAGGCAGTGATGCTAATTAACCAGCAGGGTTAATAAGACCATGGCCACTTTTGCTGTCCATACAGTACTTTGCCGCGCCATATTATTATTATCTTAGTTGTGGAAGAATAAGTAACCCAATTAATTAATTAATTAATATGGTGTTGTATTATTTTATATATAGAAAGCCATGCAAACATGTATATAGAGTTACTTATTAGTATCTATGCTTCATTGCTTTGATTGATAGTTTTTTTTTATATATATGGCAACACATGTTGTGTATCTTCTTCCTAGCTGGCTCTTTTGGTCATGTTGCCAAATTTTGAACAGTGAAGACATGCATACACAGTCATTGTTGCTCCTTATTGGGTGTCTCGATTGTTTGCACGAAAATGTTGATTGGGTGTCTCGATTGTGGTACGATCAAGAATGGTGATGCTGATTGGGTGTCTCGATTGTTTGCATGAAAATGCAAGGGAGATATTCTTATGTCGCGATACTCTGGTAATTATCAGCATTAATTAGTAATTCACGCAATGTCTAGTACTAAGGTTGGTTGATACATACAGAGTAGAGTTGAATTCATGCTAATCCTTGTCGTTGCAGGATTTCTTATCTAGTGTAGATAATTGGTCAGATGACTATGGTGTGATAGATCGATGTTGGTAAATTTCAGCTGCCTGTCTTTCCCAAGTTGACACATTTGACAATCGAAGTGTTGAAACCAGCTGCCTTTTGCACTCATTGCTCAGCTCAGCTTCCAAATTACAATCTCTTGTTATTGTCTTGGTGAGTTTCATTCATCTATGACTTATGTTCATATTTCTATATGCATGATTATTCATAAATGAGGGGGAAAAATAATATGTTCCATGAAACAGGAGAAGCGAAGAACTTCATTCGTGGGATTACGATGAAGACGAGTTAAAACCATATAGGATTAATTGATTGATACGTACTAATTAGTGGTTATTTTCAAACATATGATATGGTAGGGCAACACTGGCATCGTAGTGGAAGCTAAGCTAAGGCACTAGTTCAAGCAATGAATTAGAAACCCTGTCGGACTGAAAATTTTGTGAATGGAAGTTCAATTTGAAAATGGTCCAGTATGAATTTATAACATTTGAGTTGAAGTGAATGATGAATTAATTTTTGAATTCATGAATTAAACACATATTTCATATATTGTTCACTTGGCCCTAATAACTTTCTAAGAGCATAAACCAGATAGATAGTGGTCTCATAATCGATTTGGCATTGAACGAAGGGTAATTATGTGTAGTAATACAGAGTAAACCTTCTCGATAGCAAAACACAACAGAGTAACAAAGGTGCCAGTTATCAAACATCATCATTATTACGTTCTATGAACTCATTGTTGAACACATTTTTAGGGAGGGCAGCTTTGTAGCAGATGTTATGGACTTATGGCCCATGCTATGCTAGTGGGAGAGCATGTCATCGCGACACCTTGTAACTCCCTTTGCTATTGTCTGTACTTTGATTTTGAACGAGTGAAAACTCTCAGGCCGTCTAGGACTCCTTTCTTCTTCTATAAGAGTTGGATGAGACCATTCACTCACGAAAAACTTGCGTCATATCGCTCCTTCCAAATGAGCCCGATGAAGACTGATATTTGAATATGTGAGATGTGTACTCAACCTTTAGAACATGGACAGGTGAATGGTCATACCTCTCTAGCTCGGGAATCTTCCCTTATGAGTCAAGAATATCCAACTCACGTTCCTAGAAAAAAAATGCTTCGTTTCACTTAAGTAAGTAGTTTTCGATCAATAAGAAGTGAGCCTTCTTATAATATTTCTATAATCATAAGATAACATTAATAAGAATAGTGACATCCACCATATAACGAAAGCCTCCATCCAGTACTTATACAAGCGATGGATTTAAGATTTATATTTATGTTAATAACTCCTTGTTATATTTGCAATAGGTTGGACATTCAAAATTGATGGTTTTCTCAAGACATAGCTAGTCTTATATATGGATTGTCTTTTCAGCAAATAATTTAACATTGACAAATTAATGCGAATTCAAATGAACCTTCTCTTTAGAATAACACAACGTACGTATAGAAACTACCACGATGAATAACATGTACAATATTTTATAAGTTACAAACGATATTGGGAAATTAAAACAAAAAATCATGTGCGAGCACCAACTATTAACTGATAAATATATAATTAACACCAAAAAGGGTCACGATTTTCTTCTACGGCCTCCATCCTTATTAAATAGTGCTATTTTTTTATGTTTTTTACCACCTGAATCTCCTTACCACTATTATTATGGCAATATTTACCGCCTCGAATCTCCTTAGTCCTTACCATAGTTACCACCAGGTTCCATAGCTGGCCGGCGAAGAAAAAGGCTTCGTTCACACCAACCGAGACTTCGGGCGACGAAACGCACTCTACCCATCGCCAGCAGCGGCCGCCACAACGGGAGGCGGAAGAAGACCTTCAAAAATTCCTTACGACTGCCACCGGCTGTCCCCGGCGACGGCGCAGCAATAGGAGGAGAAGGACTGCTGACGGATCCAGGAAACCGGCGCAAACACCGCGAGAAACCCCGCGCAAAATGGAAAAACGGAATCCCGAAACGCCGAAACGCGGAACGTTTCGAGTTCTGAAAACCCAAATCGAAACGCGATAAATTGACGATAAATTGACGAGAAAGTGAAATTGACGATATATCACGATATATTAAAATATCGTGAGATTTACGGGATATATTGACTTTATTGCGATATGTTGACTCTGTGCCGAGAAAATGACCAATTCCGGGGGTTTGACACAGGCTGCCGAGACTTGGGCTCATTCTGTGGTGCTAACTGCTAAGGCCCAGTTAGGTACCAGCTCGATCGGCCCATCATAGCCTTTACCCTCGCGCGCCATCAACCCATCTCACATCTAAAGTCTAAACTGAAGCAGCCGTTCTTCCCTATCTCCTCGTTGGCGAAAAAAAAAAACGAGAAGCCATAACCAGGCATTCTTTCGTACGCGTTCTGTTCATCTTAACTTCCTAATTCCCATTGTTCAACGGCGAAGGAAAGAAAACGCTAGTTCTCGCCAGCGGGAAACTTCTCCCTTTCCAATTCACCTGTTCTTCTACAGAAATGAGAGCTCTCGCTCCCCTGCTGCGCTCAGCCGTCAACATTGCCCTGACTGGTCGCTGTCAGCTGCTGGACCCTTCCTTCGCCGCCGCCAAATCCCTCTCCACCAGCGCTGCTGCTACGTCCAAGCCGGATGATGACTTCGCACGGCGTATCTTCGAAAACGTGGATGAAGGAAGCTTCTTCCGCAGGCTCAGCAAGTTGCAGAACGCGCTGCACCAGCGGCAGCCGTCGCCCGCAGCGGTAGTGAGCGAAGGAGGTGCGGAGGATGGCGGAAGTTACAATACTTTGCAAGACGGGATGGATCAGAAGTTGAAGAACGTCGCCGCGGCCTTCGATTCAATTGATGGTGGCGAGAACTCCACAGCCAACAAACAGGATCTCGGTGGTTTCCGGCCGAACCCGAGCTTGTACCCTAGCTCGTACAATAACTCAAGGGTAATGATTGATGCACAGGTCACAGAAACATATTGCTTTTCGCGTTTTCATTTCATTGAGCTCGTTGTATGGTCTAGGGATTTTGGATTGCTTCTCTCAATCATTCGATAACCAAAGTGAATAGATGATCACAGTGTGAGGCAGGCTGAACATAATTTGATGAATTGATATTGATGGCAACTTGTATCCCTAGTTCCCTACTGTATATTTTTTAGGGAAATTGCTCTGGTTTGGTAGACATTGTGCTTATCAGTTTGATCCTTATATACATAAATATTTTATCATCAAAGTGACTGAATGAATTATTGTTTTTGGCCATGGAAGCAACAACGGCCATACAAACCGCGGCCAAGATATGAATTCAAAGTAACTACCGAGGAAGTTCTGCAAAAGGCCGATTTCAGGGTGAGTAATCACTGATATTCCTTACTCCTTTTGTTGGAACCCCTGCGATTCAGTGATATATACGGATAGTGAATGTACGGTTTTTCAAAAACTTTTGGGAATGGAACTAATGGTTTCTGTCATCCTGAAATACTTCTTGTTAAGTTCCTGTGTTGAATGTTGATTACCAACTAATGGATTCTTTGCTTTGCGATCTATTGAATTGATCTTGCCCAATATTGCAGAATGTTAGGTTCCTTGCCAACTTTATAACAGAGGCTGGAATCATTGTCAAGAGGAGTAAGGTAATGATCGAACCCGGATTCAGATTTTGTTTAAAGTCTCATGATTGCTTTGGCGTGATGAACAAAGCTTCAGGATAGAAGGTGTACATGTATGTCATTTACATGGAGCACATCTGTGCATTTGTAAAATTTTTTGCCTGGTGAAATCTGGGAAATCTGTTAATAGTTCCTTTTGTAAACAAAACTTGATGCTCGATAGTGAAGTAAATAACTCAAACAGTGTATGCCACAGAAATAGTGCACTTGAGAGTCATCATCTGAAACTTATATATTCTTCCATACTGGTTATGTGCCAAATGTTAGATATGTTAAGATACCAAACTGATCGATGCTCTGCTAGTTACCATTTGATATATATAGCCTTGATTGACTCTTCCTCAGCTGGTAACTCTTATTGATTCTTCTTCTTTTGTGGTATAGACTGGTATAAGTGCCAAAGCCCAGAGGAAAATTGCAAGGGAGATTAAAACAGCTCGAGCTTTCGGACTATTGCCTTTCACAACTATGGGGACAAAATCATTTGTCTTTGGCCAAACTATGGAGGAAGCAGCTCCTGTATCAAACCTTCCTGCTTACTAGTAGCTATAGCTGCTAATGGGATTAGAACAATCCTTCTTGCCTTGATCCCCCCAACAAATAATTGTTGGGGCATGTTCATATGCAAGCGTTGTTTGTTCATTTCTTTGGTTTAGTTTAGGGCGAGGTTGAGGGGTTCGAGTCATCGTAACTTTTTAGAGAGATAATATCCTTTGTGTACTTGTGCAACTCTGAGTTCAATGGCCACTTTGATATAGGTAAAGGGAAAACTTATGCTATCCAGACCCTTGACATTTTCAGGCATTTGCATTGAAAATTTCATTTCTGTGTGCTTTCATGATACTAGAGTTGCTTGTTTTTATTCAGTGCACTCTGAAATCCGGCCGATTTGATGTAGTACCAAATGAAATATTAAGAAAATATTGCATAGTAGAATCGAATGATATGTTGCCTTTGAATCTAGTCAATTCATTTCGTTTACTTGTTTGTTTCCAAAAAATTTCAAAATCAGATTGAAGTAAATTTTAATTACGAGAGTCGAAATCAAAATTCAATTTGAGCCGACACGTTTCGATTTGGAACGAAGTAGGTTCTTGCTTCTAGGCCTAACCAAGTTGGCCCGTATCTGAATGTTACCTTAAAAAATAACTCAAAATAAACGTACCGTTTCTGCAAGGGTAGGGCTAGGGCAGGCGGAAAATGGGGAAAAAAATCCCTCTTTCTCCTCCACGAGAGTTTTCTTTCGTTCGAGCACCACAGAAACGGAACAGAACAGAACTGAACTACTGTACCGTTCGTCGGAGGAATCCAGCGTAATCTACGGTCGCCTTTGCACTGCGCAACCCCGAATTCCTCCGCCTCCAATCAACCGAGACGACAGGATATGGTGAGTTCCACTGTTTTTACAACACTCCCTCTATCTGATTATCCCCACTCCTCTCATTTTCTATTACTGAGATCTGCTGCTGCCGACAAATTGACCCTGCGTCCTTGTTCTCTCTCAGAACCTTCTCTTCATTGAAAAGTTCTCTTCTTTTGGTCTCTGGGATTTTGAGGATATTGTAGGGGTTGGTTAGCTAAGTCATGCGCGAAAAGTGGGAATTAGAAAACTTAAGGGGTATTAGAGCATGAGCGACTTGGAAAATTTAAACGTAGCTGGAGCATGTGGTTGCTGTTGGCTATAACAGTAGTTTGTGCCATTAAGGTTGTCTTAGGCCTCTTGAAGTTAGTTGCATGCGATACTGAATTCGTATTTTTGACTGACAACTAGAGTTTGATTGTTTCTGAACTGTCAAGCACTTCAGTTGAAATCTGTTGGTTGGCTTTTGCAATGCTCTCTTCTAAGTTCCTGAAGGATTCACATGCCTAGCCGTTATTCGAATGATCGGTAGTCCAGCATCAGTTAAATTTCTGTTGGGGTGTGAATCTAGGACAGGATGAGGAACCTTATGGCCGGAGGAAAGATCTAGTTGTGAACTCGAGTGTTTACATTCTTTGTTGTGACTGAGGTGTGTCCTAGATGGTAAAAATGTAGATTGGCGTTCAAGCCCAATGCCATCTCTGTATTATCACTTCAATTTGTATGTTCTTTAACTCATCAAGCATTTTATGTTACACATCCTAGATGTGCTAGTTGATGCAGTGTTCAAGAACACTCGCCTAGGCGCTCGCCTAGGCGCGTTTAGTAGCTAGGCGAGGAGGAAACGTGGAGAGGAAGCCTGGGCGAAGTGGCTGGGCGCAATAAACGCGTAATCGCGTTGAAGAACGCCTAGGCGGCGAATAATAGCTTGGATCGGCGATTCCAAGCTCTAGGCGACGCCCAGAAAAAATAAAATAAAAAAAGAAGAAGACCATGCTGTGCGTTTTGGATGGGCCGAATAGGGGAAAACCCTAATGGGTTCTTCGATCAGCTGAGTAGCACCCACAGTCGACCGCCTCTCTCCTTCGTCACCTCTCTCCCTTCTCTCCAACAGTCGACCGCTCCAGCCGTCTCCAACAGTCGACCGCCTCCAGCAGGGGGCTTCGTCGCCGGCTGCAGCGTCCTCTCCGCCAGTCTCCAGAATCGCGCGCCGTGGGTCTCCATCATAGCCAATCGCGCCTCGTCCTCGCCGTCGGTCTCCACCATCGCCAGTGCCCAGTCGTGACTCATCCTCGCCGTCGGTCTCCAGCATCGCCAGTGCCCAGCCGTGACTCGTCCTCGCCGTCGGTCTGTAGCATTGAAGGTACTAACTCTTCTTTCTCTTTCGATTGAAGACGAACCCATAAGAGGAATCGACTCCAACAATAATGGGTTCTCGTCTTCGGATTGTGAAGAGAGCATCGTTTCCTCCCCTGTCCTCGGATTGCGAAGAGAGCATCGCCAGTGATCAGAGAGCTTCTTTTCATCTTTAGGCTTTAGATGATATAGAGAATAAGAATTGGCATTTGACAGGGGCTGCAAATTAGTGAACTTATGAATGTTATGTTTGATCTTGCACTCTAAACTTACATATTTATCATATATTTTTTTCGACGTTTAATCTCGCCTAGGCAACGACTAATCGGCCTGGGCGCTGGGCGGTGCCTCCTCGCCTAGGTGGCGCCCAGCGTCTTCTTGAACATTGAGTTGATGCTTGAGTTGTCTGTGAGGACATTGATAAATTGCATGTTATTTCATCTTCTGCATGATGTAGTTTATCCGAAACTCTGAGCTGTTATCTGAGGATGTTTGCATGGTTGCTCACATGAGTAGTTGATGCAACTAACTCTTTTTCTTGGATGTAATATGGTTTGTGTAAATGAGTAGGCAATGTGGGAATGACTATAAAAAGCACCAGTTTATGGAAGCTTTGTAACCATCTTGGATTGCATGAGACTTGTATCAGTGTCTGACGGGAGTTTAGGGATTTGGTTTCAAAAAAACATGTGGTGTGGGGGAGCTCAGACTTCTCATCTAGGTTGCATTGCAGGAGAGGGGTAATTATATTATTACTGATCTCTTACAGTGGACACTGAACTTCCTGATATCATTTAGTATGGGCCTTGAGCCCTTGGCTAACTGTGGTGTTGATTTATCTGATTATAGTCATGAGCTCTCCCTATCCTTAATTTGATCTTGCTTCTGTCTTGTCTCTTCCAGCCCCCCATATCTTCCTGAAGGTCGTCTGCTTTTGGAACTTACAATTCTTGGAGTAGCGCCCTTCTGCATGTAGCCTGGGGAGGATCCTGTTTCTTACATAGATCAAACAGCTGCTTCTGATTTGGGGCTCATGGCTGATCTTGCGCTGATAGCTATAGAATCTGATATGACGTTGTCCAATAACTCTCTTGTCATTGGACAACAATTTGCTGACGTAGAAACTTGCAGAAGGACGTTGAAAGACATTGCTATTGCCATGCACTTCGACCTCAGAATAGTAAAGTCTGACCGAAGCCGGTTCATTGCCAAGTGCTCTAAAGAAGGCTGCCCATGGCGTGTTCACGTTGCGAAATGCCCAGGTGTGCCAACCTTCTCAATTAGGACATTACAGGGAGAGCATACATGTGAAGGTATCCAGGACCATCACCATCAGCAAGCATCGGTAGGCTGGGTGGCTAGATCGGTAGAAGAACAAATTCGAGATAACCCCCAGTACAAACCGAAAGAAATCCTCCAAGAAATCAGAGACAGACATGGGGTCGTGGTATCTTACATGCAAGCATGGCGTGGGAAAGAACGCACTATGGCTGCCCTCCACGGTACTTTTGAAGACGGATTCCGTCTCCTTCCTTCATACTGTGAACAGATAAGGAAGACAAACCCAGGTAGCATTGCTTCTGTTACTGCAACCGGACAAGAAAACTGCTTCCAAAGGCTGTTCATCTCTTATCGAGCTTGTATATACGGATTCATCAATGCTTGTAGGCCTCTCTTGGAACTTGATAAAGCCAATTTGAAGGGGAAATACCTTGGCACCCTTCTCTGTGCTGCTGCCGTTGATGCTGCCGATGCATTATTCCCCTTGGCGATTGCTGTTGTCGACAAGGAGACTGATGAACACTGGATGTGGTTCATGTCGGAGCTCCGGAAGCTTCTCGGTGTCAACTCCGAAAACATGCCTCGACTCACAATATTATCTGAGAGGCAAATGGGGATGGTGGAGGCAGTTGAGACACACTTCCCTAGTGCCTTCCATGGCTTTTGCCTTCGCCATGTCAGCGAGAACTTCCGAGACACATTTAAAAACACAAAGCTCGTCAACATATTCTGGAGTGCAGTTTATGCCCTCACAACTGCTGAGTTTGAAAGCAAGATCTCTGATATGGTGGAGATTTCTCAAGACGTTGGACCCTGGTTTCAGCAGTTCCCACCTCAGCTATGGGCTATATCCTACTTTGAAGGGATGCGATGTGGTCATTTTGCACTTGGGGTGACCGAGTTGTTGTACAATTGGGCTCTCGAATGTCATGAAGTCCCGATTGTGCAAATGATGGAGCATATTCGTGAGCAGCTGAATATGTGGTTTGAGTCTCGTCGTGATATGGCCATGAGTTATAACTCGGTCCTTGTTCCTTCTGCTGAGAAGAGGATTGCAGAGGCTATTGCTGATGCTCGGTGTTATCAGGTGCTCCGTGCTAATGAAGTGGAGTTCGAGATTGTGTCGACCGAGAGGACTGATATTGTCGATATCAGAACTCGAGTCTGCTCGTGTCGGCGTTGGCAGATATATGGATTACCTTGTGCGCATGCTTCAGCTGCTTTACTCTCCTGTGGGCAAAATGCCCATGTCTTTGCAGAGCCATGTTTTACTGTAGCTAGTTACCGTGAGACTTACTCTCAGCCAATAATCCCGGTACCTGATAAGAGCATGTGGAGAGAAGTACCAGGCGAGGGAACCGAAGGTGGGGGCGCGAAAGTTGAGATCTTGATACACCCTCCTAAGACTCGACGACCACCTGGAAGGCCTAAGAAGAAGGTTCTTCTTGTAGAGAACTTTAAGCGACCCAAAAGAGTTGTTCAGTGTGGTCGGTGTCATTTGTTGGGGCATTCTCAAAAGAAATGCACAATGCCGATTTGAATTCAAGAGTTACATAGCTTCTTCTAGACTTTGTTTTTTCGTTTTTAGGGTCATAAATTCCTAACAGAATCTGTGTTTGTAACTCTAATGTATGTTTCCATTCTAATCCTTACGGTGTATAGTTAATTTATCTACCTTTGTGCGTGCTCTCGAGGTTCGTCATCTGCTGTACTTTAACATAACAGTTGCAGCAGGAAGTGCTCTCATTGCTCTCTTAGCGGTACAAGCAGCAAAGAATGGTGCGTAATTGATCGGCTACTTCCATGGATGTCATGGACGATTAAGGTACGTGACTCAACAATGATCTTTTTGCATGATCTCAAGCTGGTTTAACTTCTTCTCGGGTGCTGATCAGGAGAAAACCAGCACCTTCTAGCTAGATAGTTACAAGAATTTTAGTTATGGGACAGCATGCAGAGAAATAAAGAAAGATTGCAGCTTCCCATTATGTATGTAGTACCCACAATACAATTGTACATACAACTAGTACAAATATTTGCCATCTATGCATCAATAGAGGAAGAATAAAAAAACCAAAAAAGCAAACTTTGGACTAATTTTCAGCTTTTATTAGCCCTTCCAACCCATTCATCTTTATTTACTGCATGGCATAAAGCAGGAAGGAAACCACGAGGCTCCCAACCAGCTGGCTTGCCCCACCAAAGTAATGGCCCGACGTCCCAACGGCCGATGACCACTCCGACGTGGTGTTCCGGTTGCTGGTACGGCTCAACGCCCCGCCCACCACCGCTCCAGTGAGGACTGGCCGACTGCTGGTCCGGGCGCCACCGCTGCGGCCGCCTTTGGCCTCGAGAATGTCGAATGAAGCAGAGAACTGCCATGGCGACAACCAAGAGGGTCACTACTAGAGTTGCCGGGGAACACAACTTGGCCATCTTAGCTAGCTGGTTAGTTGTGGAACGAAAGAATGGAACTTAATTAATAGGGTTATAGGTATAATATGCCCCTCTACTATGTCATTTTATCAAACATGCCCCTGTACTTTGAAAAAATTATCAAACATGCACTTATGTTAAAAATTTTATCCAAAAACCGTTAACTATGGCCAAACTTATGTTGTGGAACGAAAGAATGGAACTTAATTAATAGGGTTATAGGTATAATATGCCCCTCTACTATTTCGTTTTATCAAACATGCCCCTCTACTATTTTTTACATCAAACATGCCCCTGTACTTTGAAAAAATTATCAAACATGCACTTATGTTAAAAATTTTATCCAAAAACCGTTAACTACGACCAAACTTTTGTTTGGGCGGCACAAATGTCTAAAATATCCCGAATAATTTCACTTTAGAATTTTTTTGGTTCTTTTATATAGCCAAATAATCCTAATAATTTCACTTTGATGGACTCAGAGAAATCAAACAGGGGACAAAACTGACATTTTCCCTCCCATTTGCCGATATCGGGTCGTCTAAATTTCGGTTCAACCATGATTGACAATTTTTTCAATTAAAATTTTAAAAGAAGGGCATGTTTGATAATTTTTCCAAAGTACAGGGGCATGTTTGATGTAAAAAATAGTAGAGGGGCATGTTTGATAAAATGACATAGTAGAGGGGCATATTATACCTATAACCCTAATTAATATATATATAATATGGAACTCTTGGTAACGGCAGGGCCGTTCCATAATATTCGGAGGCCCTGTTCCAAAATTAAAGATGTGGCCCTAAATTTTTTTTCCTGTAAAATTTATTAAAAAAAAATACACTAGTTCAAAAAATGAGTTAACAACTCAATCCTCTGCTTTTTTTTACGCTTAGAAGTTAGAACTACCTTATTCAAATTTACTAGTTGACATGATTAAAGTTGTTACCAAAAATTAATGATTACACTCAGGCAATAACCACTCGAAAATCAAATAGTACTAATCCAAATTTCCAAGCAAAATCCCTAAAAAAATAAACAAAAATTTGGTTAGAATACAGGACCACTCTTCCCAAAACAAATTAGGCAGATTCACTCGCCCAAATGACCAGTCTGCCAAAAACAAAACCCTGCAAAAAAATAAACACAAATTTGGTTAATGGTTACAGTGCAAGCCCATTCGGATTCATTCCAAATTTCAACCTCCAGGCCCATTCGGATTTTGGTCTGGCCCGACGGCCCTATTGCTTCTCCTTCTCCAGCTCCATGACTCCAAACTCGCCATTCTCAAGCAGAAGCAGAGTATCAAGGTGGGACGTCGGAGAACAGACTCTCCAGAGGCAGCACACTAAAAATCAACAAAAGACAAGAGGAATTCTTACGGATTGGCAATTACCAAACGACGGCTTAAAGACTGAAGTCACCAAGACGCCAAGTCGAAACCAGGGGAAGGCAGGCGGAATAAGGGATTGTCGTATTGATTTTGATTTTCGGCTAATCGGCTGCTTCAGGAGGTGATTGAATTCGTAAAGGAATGAAAATGCGAGGAAGAATCTGGGCTGGGCGGTTTTTAAGGAGAAGGAATTAGAGAGTAGAGACGTTAAGCAATAAACATTGATTATGAATTGAAACGTTGGTTTAGTGACGTTGGTATCTTTTGGGAAGGTGAGATTTTTGGGGAAAGGATTAATGACTGATTATTTTGGGAACGGAAGGGGAGATTAAGTGGCGGAGCAGAGGCGAAGATTTCTGGGGAAATGATTGATGATTGATGATTTTGGGAAGGGAAGGGGAGATTAAGATGCGGAGCAGAGTAGAGGCCTCTGCGTCTCGTTTCCTAAAAAAAATTATATATGTGTATTAGGTATGTGCTTTGAGGCCCAAAATATTTTGAGGCTCTGTGCTGTGGGTCAGACCAATACAAGGCCCGGGCCTGGGTAACAGAGGCTGGAGAAGTTGTTCGAATTAGATAGAAGAGGTGAGAACGAATGTGGATGAATGATTTGGCAAGGGAAGGGAAATGGCGGAAGGATATATATGTAGTTGCGAGGAGGATTGCTCTCCCGCGGGCGGGGGTTTGACTGAGTTGAAGTTTATTGGCGTGTATCTATGGTGCCAAGTTGATGGAAGGTAGGACTTTTCTGGCTTGGCGGCTTAAGTCTGTGTAAATCTATAACACGCGCCAGAGTCGGTTATCTGAACAGATCACTAAATTTTCTAGGTACGAACAAATTGGTCACTGAACTTTTATTTTTATCGAATTTGTCGTAAGAGCCTGGATTAATAAACCTTGGGAGCCATTATATATATATATACATGTGTTGGTCTAAGTCAAGTTTATGATCATCTGAATTTCTATTTTGTAAATCAGTATGTAGATCGATCAAATTAATAATAGCTAGTGATAGGTCGCATTTAATCCTCCAAATTGATATCGAGGAAGAGAAGGGTAATGTAGGTAGAAACAAGAGGGTGGTTTTTGTATGGGTGTGGGTTAAAAAACGGGATTTAATATGTCAGATTATTCGAACAATAGTGACTGTTTATTATAAGTTTTGAGGCCAAAAAATCAACATGAAAATATGAACAACTTAAATTTTTTATGTAGAAAGGAATGAGGAAGTAAGTAATTTTGTCAGTAATTGCAAATTTTGATAAAGAAACTGTTGGGGGGCATGCAAGAGGCCCAAAGGAAGGGCCCAAAGAGTCGAAGTGGGCCAGAAGTGCAGACCTGGCAAGGGGAAGGCCCAACCCAAAAGGGGCCGGGGGCTGTAACATAGGTGGTGGGACCGGGCGTGACGTAAGGCGCATAACGACAAAGGTGGCAACGGCCGGGAACGTACGGAGGAGACATAATGTGGGGTCATGCGCCTCGGGGTCGAGAACTGATGTCAGAATGTCGGGGTGCATGGCAACGGTAAAGTACAATGCATTTAATGAGGTGATGACGTAGGGCGGATTTGAGGGGCAGTGATCGACCCTACCCGGAGTATAAATAGTGAAGTGGGTGAAGTTCATTTACTCATGTTAGACTTCTCTCTAAAAACTATATTCTACTTCTCTCTCTAGAATAATGTTCTAACTAGGGCGTCGGAGTGCTAACGAGCCCTAAGTAAGGGGCTCGGTGGGCGTCTCCTTGTGCAAGGACGAGGGGAACTAAAGGGGCGGACGGGAAGAGGAGGAGCGCATTGACCGGGGTAACGCTGGGTTACTTGGCATAAACAGAAACTAAGATGTAACGAAATGATAATGTCGATAGTTAGAAGTGCAAGAGATGATCCAGACAAGGAATTTTTATTGAGAGAAAGAGGAGAGAAAGCAAGCAATTAGCAAACTAATTAAGCAGATACATATTTTATATATAGAGATTCATTCATTCATTCATTAATGAAGTATGACTAGATGGCATAAAGCAGAAAGGAAAGGAGGAGCAGAATGCAGCAGGTCCCAAGCAGTTGCTGGGTTGGGCCTGCAGCAGCGAGATGAGGGGCCGACGACTTGGTAGCTTCCTGTGTCTGTTGCAACGCCTCGTTGGAGACGTCTCGGCCATACTTGGTGAACAGTTCCTTTGCTTTGGCCGCGGCGCCTGATGCCGCCTCGTCTGCTGCTCCCGCTACTCCGGTCGGCATGGGGAGGCCCTCCGCTGATGTCGACATGAGGCAGAGAACTGCCACCGCCGCCACAACCACCACCGTCAGCAAAGTTGCCGACCTGGAACTCATCATCAGCAGCAGCAGCTTCGTCGTCTTGTCTTAACTAGTTAGTTATCAGACGATCGAAGAGGAGCTAGATCGAATTCAATGAATGGGTGGTTTAATTTTTGTGCAACTTTAAATTGGTGCATATATACGTAAAACAGAGATTGGTTGAACAAGTTGATTTGTGGATGGATGGACGAATGAATTGTGATGGTGCACATGGAGGATTTATATATAGTTGCGTCGAGACGTTAGGACAAAGGCTTACTAGCTACTTGACTTGACTCGACTCCATCGGTTGAAATTTCAACCAAGGCGCCCACAGGTCCACTCCACATATATATATAGAAGAAATGAAGGAAAGGACCGAGCAATTACTAACTGCTAGCTATATATACTCCGACGACCAAGACCAAGACTCGATCGGTTGAAGTTTGGCGTCTGTCTATATTATATAGCTATGGCCCCAAGTTTGGAGACTAAAACTCTGTGTGCCGATTGAAGAAATTGATACTGGCCACGCGTAGTAGTAACCGTCCGATTGGATATCATATAGGGTCAGGAAAGGAAGGGATTGGTTGTTTCGTGGAAATGTAGGTTTTACCAATAACCAAGTCTAATCAGCAATAATGTACGTAGTAAAAAAAACTTCAATTTTACTATTCTAGAACATCGAAACGGTCATATATATAATTACGTTTTTCCTAACTAATGTTGTCAAAATAGCATTTCAAAAATTAAAATTAACTTACACTTTTGTACACTTATACGTCTTCTAAACAGAATTGCGCTTTTAACTAACTACATTAATAACGAGTGTGGTTCTTCGTAAATATGAGTTAAAAACAAGTCTGCCCATGAAACATATATGTGAGAACTTTTTAGCAGGTGAATTCTACCTCACAATTTAACAACATTAATTTTAAAGTGCCATGCTCATTTTTATTCACTTGACTAGATTATTATTTGTGCCACGTTCCTTCTTCTTCTTCTAGACGTGCGCTTCAAATCCTTCTTTGTCTAACTTGAGGCGCCTAGTCCCCTACAAAAGAGGCGCATGCACATTGGATCTTGAGGGTCTGTTAGTACTCCAACGATTAAGTCGGTGCACGTACAAGTCTAGATAGATAAATAGGCAAAGTTTTTTTTGGTAGAAAAAGTAGGCAAAGTTTTAGTGAGAGAGTTTTCAACCTAGTAAATGCGGGTCACCTGTCCTCCTATTTATACTGGGAGTCTTTCCGACCAATGCCTCAAATTCCGCTCCACGTCAACATAGTAATTAATGCTCCGTACCTTGCCTTTGGTAGGCACCCCGACATGCGGTTCAGGGTGCATGGATTGGATTGGATTGGAATGGATGAATTGAGATGGCTTCGATGGAGGATTTATATATAGAGAGACTGGCGGTCGAGCTGCCTCCAGCGTTACTACGTACAACCAAGGTTTACTACTATTTGACTCAACAGTTGACTCGACCCGGTTGAAGTTTCTGTTGGCGTAGTTGAGCGCGAGACTACTACTACTTTTCGTGTGAGCAATGATGAACCCTAATCTGATTGTAAGATTGAGAATGAAAACTTCAGTAAAAACAAATTTGATCAAACAAACTGAATAGAAAACCAGTTGATGTAACCAAGTTAATAAACCGATTGGGCTTAGGCCCAATTCTTCTTTTAATTGACAGATGCCGAGAAGACAGCCCAGCTTCTTGATTTGATTTTCTTATCAATACGCCAGCGTTTAGCTCGTCTTCTTCCTGTCTTCAACTGTTGCCAAGTTCCACTTCCTGCACAAAACAGAGTACCTTGCCAAAACAAAGACAAACTGCTGCAGAGTTAGAAATTTAGATATTCAGACAAAGACACCGAGATTTTTACGTGGTTTCCGATACTGAAAAATCAGTATCGACTAGTCCACGGTCAAAGACACTCTGATTGAGCCCTTTGACAATATACTATGGATGTATGTGTTCAGTTTACAGAATACAGAGTCGATTTCCCAGTGACTCCCTGTCACACAATCAGACTCCTTAGGAACACTGACTCCCCGTCACCCGTTTCAACCCGATGAATACTGATCTCTCCGAGCTCTCTCCCAGACAGCTCTAACCTTCTTTCGTTCTTTTCAAACACAGATTTTACACCTTCTCTCTGCTTTGAATTTCTCGTACGAAAGCTACATTACCCCCTTTTCCCTCCTTTATTCTCCCAAATTCTATGACCGTTAGGTTCCTCTTGCCTAATCACCATGATCTTTGATTTGATATTGATTCAGGACCGACTTTCCCAATTTGTTCGACTGGCAAGGTTAAGTTTCCGTCTTTGAGTCCTCTGATCGTGTATTCCTTTTGAGTCTTAGAGCAAGCTTTTTGCCAATAGTTTCAACCCATTATTATAAGGAAACCATCAAGCAACTACGTGCTAATTAATAGGAGCCGCCAGGGCAGGGCAGGACCCACTGAAATAATAATACATGGGAATTGGGATGGTAGCTACTACTCCGACGACCAAGACTCTATCTATCGGTTCGGTTGAAGTTTGGCGTCGATCTCTGGCGATGGCGCCAAGTTGATAATAATGGAGACATGTCTTTGTATTGTCAGGAAGGAAGGGAATATTGGGTTGTTTCCGGTAATTATCTTATATGTAAAAGCTGACTACGCTTTATTGCCCCCAAACTTGCTACCACTGTTTCAATATTTGTCGTTTATTGAAGGCTTTGGGGCTTCTCGCACCCAGCCATTCACCATTTCACCTCCACACGGTTACGCCTTCCCTGTCTTTTATCAATCGGCCATGTCCTCCGTACACCATCGCCAGTTGGCCTTACCTCAAAATCTACAGCCGCGGGATACAGTCTTTTCAGCTCTCAGTTTGGAACGACACGCCACCGCTGATGAGACCTCTTCGCATCAGCTCACACACGCCAACACCCATAATTGGTACGATCCTCACCTTGCTGCCATCGATTAGTGGAAGAGCCAGCTTCTCTGCTTCGGCCCTCTCAAAACCGTCTGCAACTCTTTTCGATTCTGTTGTTTCTCTCTTCCCCGCTTTGACGCTAGCCTTTTCGACCACCATCAAGTGAAATTCCACTCCCAGGCTATCTACTTCCCCTTTTCTTCTCATCTCTCTTCTGTCGTAGAGTCTGATTTTCGTCACATACTTTCCAAATCTAGAATTCTGGAGAGGTGCGAAAGTTAATTGGGAGGAGGTAATGGAGAATCATTGTCGTCGTAGGGATAGGACCGAAAATGTTGTTGCAGTGCCGAATGATGTCGTCGGCATCGACGGAAGGAAGAGGGGAAGCGAAGATTCGATTGGGAGGCGGACGGAAAGGAGAGCAACCAATGTTTGGGTTCGGAGTGTGCGGGTCTGTTCGGGTTAGTTCTCTGTTTTATTTCGCTTCTTCTTCCAATTTCATCACTTCTGTTTCCTCTCTAATTCTGTACTCCTTCCTTTCCCCTGAAGGTTCCTACTTAGAACATGGCTTTTCTACGAAAGAATTGCAGTTAATTATTGGTCTCATTGGTGCAACTGTGAAAGAGCTGTTGTTTGTTTATTATGGGATTGTTATTGTTTGATGGACTGTTATGCTTACACTAAAGCTAATCTCGGGGCATACCGTAGACTGTACAACTGAGCTAGGGGTAGATTTTCAATTTTCTCACTCGGCTCGCTAGCTTCCAACCAAAATCTGTAAGTAAGAGAGTATTTTTTTTTTTCTTGCTTTGTGGTGGCTAAATCTGGATATGTCATATGCAGGCACAGATTGGCGGTGCAAAAGCTGTGGGGTAAGAGGATGGACAACGATGTCATGACTCCTGTTGGAATCAAAGATACAAGCAATGGTAAGTGATTTCCACAGCAAATTCCCTTCATTTGGTTGTTTGTATGTGGACAAAACTCTCTGTTTGCAAAATCTCATACTGTCCCAAAGTCGATCCAGTTTCAGCACCTTGCTCAGTTCTAAAAGATGAGTTCGTTCATTTGCTTCATCCGTCATTCACACCGACTTTAGTTATCAGTTACGTTCCTAGCCTCTTCGTCAATTTTTGCTAACAATATTGGTGGATACAAATAATGGCACGAGATGTTCTGTGTCTTTGAGATGGTATATGGATACAAGCAACTTTACTCTTTGTTAGAATCTTTCTTGAATGCTATTTCTTGCTTCATTGTTTGCTCTGTCAACCTCACTGCTTTCTGATGTCAACCCAAATTCAAGACAATACATTATGAATAATTTTTTGCTTCACTCTCTGTAACTAACCATACCAACTAGAATAGTGTAATGACAGAATAGTGTACTGGCTTTTGGTCCAACTTAGAGTCTACTGGAGAATTTAATTAATAGTCTCCCATGTGTGCTTAATACCATACTTAATTTTTGTCATCAAATCTCTCAATTGAATTTGGAGTATGTTGGAGAATTTAGTTAATGGTCTCATTGAATGCATAGTGAGGCCCTTAAGTTTCTCATGCACGATAATGAGAGCGTGTGTCAGTCTACCATGCTTATTCCAATGCTTGAGTTCTCTTCTTCACTTTGATGCTTCTTGATTGATTCTAACTCAAATTTAACTCCTACAGATGAAGGAGACCTCTTTGAGTCTATTGAGCTTCCAAGGACTCCTTTTTGGTGCTTGGCCACCTAGATATCAATGGATTTTACAAAAAGATTCTTCCATAGTCCAGCAATGCATCATTAATACACATTTCTGTGTTCCAATTATTCCTAATATCAGTGTTCTACGACCAATGCAGACCCTAGACAAGAGGTTGGTTTGCCTTCTCATGCTTCCTTTTTCATTTTACTAGCCATTTAGACCTGCGTTTGCTGCTCATACGGTTCAGAGGTTGCAGCGGGGACATCAAACCCAACTATGCAGTGCATTTTTCAAATTTCCATGCATGCTCAACACTTGGTAATTAGTAACTCTGTAGGAAGTTATCACAGACAAAGAACCAGCTGAAAGAACCTTCCTTGCTTTCTGCATTTGCAGTTTTGTTGTGTTGTCTCTTGCATGGTCTATCTTTGCTCGATAACAGAATTGCACCTCAATGGAAGTACAAATGATAGTTATGTGTACCACAAATCAAAGTCCTTTTATGCAACTGAGTCATACTATTAGATCCTCCTATCTTTACTGATATATTTGACTTCCATATCACTAGACTTATGTTTGTCTTTTTGTAATTAATATAGGAAATTCGTTGGTACTTCAGTGACCGTGGCCTTCAATATCGTCGTAGGGATAGGATACTATCACCATTCTAAAAAAAATGGTATTTTGGGGTTTAAACAAACTGAAGCTCAAATTGAACTTCTTAAGAAGCTACTACTATAATCATATGGTTGTATGGTTTTTATAAGTGAGCATAAAGCCTGAGTTTTCGTTATACAATAAGTGTACATATATAGTAGCTAGATGTCATTACAAAGAGAGCCTAATCTTACGGAAAGGCAAAACAAAGTATACTGTAAATAAGGAACTGAATAAACAGAATAAAGAGAAAACTGGGGAGGTGGTTTAAATTAATGTAGACATTGTGATGTTCTATCAGTTTTATGCATCAGAGTTGGACATTTTGCATGGCACGTTGATCACTCTGCCAGAGTGATGCAAATCATTACAACGGAAATTCGCGATGCTTAGGATCAAGCTAGCGAAAGATCAATGGAACTGTCGCAGTGTGAGCTTTTACTCTCACTTTTATGTTGTACAAACCTGTTACCATAAATGTGTGCTATGATATGTAATCTAGCTTTGCTCCCAATATCTTTGTGCTATGATGCCTCAACTCTTCAACAATGCAATGCTGCAGCAAAAATCTCACTTCTACAGAAATCAGCAGAAGAGTATTTGACTCTCACTGGTACCGGTAGAAATGGATGTCTTAGCTTTGTCATAAGGTGTTTACCGTGGAGATTGGAACTGGAAAAGACACATAAATTGTCAGTTTGGTGTTTGAGGTCGACACCATATGACATCCACTTGCCTTTGCCATTTCCACGCGTTAGATCCTGTCTGTTCCTTTATTATGTCAAGATCTTCCTATGTTAGAGTTTTAATCCAAAACATATTTTGCTTCAAAGGTCTGCCCGCACTATGTTTACGTACACTTTGCGTGGTACAAATATTTGTATTTCGAAGACAAAAAGATTATGACAAAAAAAAGACAAAAAGATTGTCGATCAATGTGTCTTAACAATGCATATACTTTTTACTTTCACTTTTATAAACTGGAGCTCATGTTGCTTGGAAAGTTCACCCTTTCACTGCCCAGATTTGCTTTGCATAAACATTGATATTTACTTCTCTCTTTCCCCTCTTACCCGCCTTGGTATGTTGAGAGAAGCACATCATTAATGTTGCTAGCTTTCTTCAATCATTGTCGTTTCCTTTAGTTTGAATTACACCAGCCTGTGATTTCTTTGTTTTCTTCAATCAAAATGCTCTCTTACACTTTTTATGACTTTTTTTTCCAGTAGCACAACGACACAAGTCTTCTACTTTCAAAATTTCTGAACCCACACGGTTGCCGGTGGCCCAACGATTCCACTTCATTGTCACATAAACTGGCCATGATATATGATCATGTTGTTGCAAGAATTGATTAGTAGACGAAATGGCCACAAACATGACTCTCCACCTCCTTACATAAAAGAAAACTACAACAACCTGATTTGACCATAAACTAACTACCCATCCATTCATCACGAGTCTGCACTTAAGTTCCCGCGGCGTAGCAGCGGGCATTTTTTCTAGTATGTTTGTATCACCAAGAACCCAGTATAACTAGATTGAGTTTGAGTTATAATACTATATCCTAATTTCTAATAGATAAATTGCAGACTTTAATACAAAATAATAATAGACGATTCTGATTAATCGAAATACAACAAAGTACATCCAATGATTATATAACTTCTCAAATACAACAGATATTATCTTCGATCAAAAACTACAACTTAGATAATTTTTGTTGAAAGACTTGAGCTTGAATTACTCAAAATACTGAAATTGCTTTACATTTAAGTTATGCAAACTTTTCTTTCACATTTCCTATAAATATTTAGTAACGAAATCAGAAAATTGAGGGAGTAGCTAGTAGTTGAGAGACTGAAGTTGAAGGATTCAAACTCTGGAACTGGAGGGCTTGGAGAAGCAATATCAGTTGCAACTTTCTTAATATCCATAGAAAGTAAAAAAACCAGCTGTCTCAGACACATGCAGTATAATCCAACTTTAGCAATTTATACAAAACATAATAGGATTATATAATAATAATGTTGATGATTTGGTGTACATCTCCCTAATTCATAGCTAAAACATTAATTAATTTAATATGCTGTCCACAGAGGCAGCCAGAAAGGAACTAGGAAAGTTGCGAGCAATAACAGACGAGCAGGACCACCGAAATATGAATGCCACTCCGGCCCACCCAACGAGGACGAATGCGCCGTGCCGTTCCTCCCGGCGCGTCCGGCAGCACCGCCGGCCGCCCCGCCCACCACTGCCCCCGTAATGGCTGGGCTGGCCCTATTTCTGCCTCTTCCCTTGCGTCCCCCACCCCCACCGCCGCGTTTCGCCTCAGCTGAAGTCGACATGAAGCAGAGAATCACCGCCGCGATAACCACGACGGTCAATAGTATTTTAGCGGAAGAAACAGAAGCACCGCCGCCGCGACGACGGCCGAATCTCAACATCTTTGATTTGATGGGATTAATCGCAACAAAACTACTGTCTAAAGTATTAACTTGTTTTGTTTTTCTTCTTCGGTTTGTGTGTGTGGATATGAGAAATGATGGTTGCGGATGTAGCAGGCGAGACAATTTTATAAGCGTCGTCTTGTGCGCGGATTACAAGAGTAGCGCGTAAATACAAGCCAAGGGAAGGGAAAAGAGAAGTAGTCATTTATTTATTTATTTGTCTCGATCGATCGGCGTCTTCCAAGTTGGTGCTCTGACTTGTTGACTAGTGAATGCATGGGTCAGGGTGGGACTCTGATCTAATACTGTCAAAGTGTCAATTCAATTGTTAAACAACTCGAGTCGATCGCTTTTCGTTTTGTGGTGGAGGATCCTTCCTTATCCAAAATCAGTTGCTATGCTATTGATATTGCTAGCTAATGTTTTCGCCCAAACCCACAATGAGAATGAAGAGGACGAAAAGGAACTATGGGCCGGGCCGGGCCTGGTGGGGTATTGATTAATGGGCTGGTCGGGCTTCGTTAAGATGGTTTCTCTTTTGTTTTGCGGGAATAAAAATGGCCCACCCCAGAAGAGGCGAGGCGAGGCGGGAAGGAAGCCCTAACTAATATAATATAATATAATATCTATCTAGGTGAAGAAAAGAAAGAAGAGAGAAGAAGCAGAAATGAAATGGCAGTGTGAAGCGGCAGCCGTTTACAATCAAGTTCGCCGAGGCCAGAATAGAAGAAGAATATACAAGGTAGTGGAGAGGAGAGGCAAAAAGATGGAAGGACCTCATCATCATCAGATTCAGGAGGGTGCTGGAGAAACGGCGCCGCCATTATCATCGCTTAATCCGGCGCCGCCGGTGGTATCTGCTGAAGAGAACGTGGAAGCACCCCAGGATGTTCAGGAGGCTGCGGGTGATGATCAGCCGGTCGCTCAGGCTCCCAAATGCATCGATGAGTGCGTTTAAGCTAATGTTCTCTAATTCGCTTGTTGGTTATTATACGTAAATCTCTTCTTCACGTCGGAATTAGCTAGGTAGCTTTATTTTTCCATGATCGATCGATCGATCAGCTGAAGCCGAATCATCCATCGGCATTAGCAAGCTTCTAAGCTTGGGCTCCTTGTCCTGCGCATTGTGTACGCTTGGCTTTGCTGGCTGTTTCATTTAATTGTGATTTGGTTTGGTTTGGTTGATCAGCCTGATTTCATTGACATCAATTCTGATTTGTTGTGTTGCAGTGGGGATGACGAATATGATCGTGGAGAACATGAAGCCATGCTTAGTGACACTGCCAAGATTGCAACAGAAGCTCTGGAATTCTACAACAATAAGGAGGTTCGTCGATCGATCGGTTTTCATGCATCTTGATTATTAGTTAATAGCTGCTTGCTACATACAATGATTCCCACCTGCCACTGAATTGATCATGATAGTTACATGTGTTGATGTCCTTTGTTAATCAGGGTACCAACTTTGTGCTTCGGAAGCCCTTGCTCAGCTGGTGTAATCTGTTCCCCGGTACTCTGGCCATCCACGCCAACTTCAAAGCCAAGAACGTGGTCGACCCTGCTGTTCCGGAGAACAACCCTCCCAGTCAGCTCTTCTTCTCCGAGACACTCAAAGTCTACCGCCAGCCCACCCGCATTCTCAACTGTCTCATCATGGACAAGCGTAGTAGTACGCAGGTATACGCACAGGTTGTGCACATTGTCCGACCCACATATGCGGCACAACTTTCTACCATCCTCCTATGGGGAATTCGGAGTATGGCGAGGATGAGGAGAAGGATCATGCAAGGTTTGATTACGATGAATCGACCAGCTCATCAGACGATGAAGAGTAGCTACTAGCTAGGCCTTAGCTGAATCCCCTTGCTGGGTGGCTGGCAGGCAACAACTAACTTGTAGTGGTGGTAGTAATTTGTTCTCTCTCAAACAGGATGAGGAAACTTCAGATATTGTCATAGCAGCCAGTTCCTTTGATGTAGATGCTCTATGTTCGCTTCACACATGTTTGTTAAAAAGAAACTAGTACCTTCCCTTCCCTACTCTTCTTGTTTTCTTTATAATACGTCTTTGCATCGAAGGGTATTACATAAATCTCCTTCATATGTTAAATGTCAGCCAACGAGCATGTACATGGTGTCACCTCACTAACAACGAATTTGAGTTTGATGAAGTTAAAAACGACATAACACGAGAAAGATTCATGTTAAAAAACCAGAAGGTCAACAATATTAAGCCTTTGTTTTCTTCTTTCATTTTCATGATCAATGTCACCACTAACTTTCATTTATGGCCATATTCAATGTGGTCATTACAGAGGATTAAATATTAATAACTAACCTCAGTTTGGTGGTAAGCTCCTCGCAAATTTTATCATCAGCTGTCTTCCGCAAGTAGATAGTTATGACTTACGATCCAAGAAAGCCAATGAAGTCGGACACTTGAGCTGTGTAATAATCTGGTTTGATATGGTTCGATGGATTGTGCAGAAGGGTTTCAGTCGTCACACCTGCAATGTTCATTGGACTAGCTTATGATCGTTACTTGAATGTAATTATCCCCGTCGACTTCCACTGACATTAGTTCCGACACATACTAGACAGAACAAGAAGAGTTTTGCAACCAGAGCTTTGTCCAAATAGGATATCAGTGTCCAGTCTATCACCCACCATACACATTTTCGAGGTAATGATGTTAAACCTGCAAAAACAACCGATTCGTCCCAAATAACTTGAGCTGCTTAAACATGAAAGATTCAAATATAGAGCCATAAAACTGGAATCATACAGAGAACCGATTCATCCTAACTGCTGGAGTTGTTCAACAGAGATTTAAGAATGAGATGTTTGCACTTACTTCTGCAATAGGAAGTAAGTGCAACCACAAGGCAGCAACCATACAGCCAGCACCTGATTTTCGTATGAGAAATCCAAAGTAAAGACCGACTGCTATAGTAAATTAACCAGAATGGTTAGCGTGTGAACGAAAAAGCTCAAACTGACTCACCGGGCCACTTTTGTAGATCAGTCATGTTCCCTACTGCATCTCGGTTTGTAGCAATGAAAAGGCAACCTGGATTCTCACGTACGCAAAGGGTTCCATACCTGCCAACCGAAATCACCATCTTAAAAAATATTGGCCTTCAAGCAATGGAGTAAGCAACTTGAATAAGAAGGGAATTTATGGGTTTCTTACTGGAGTTTGTGGTAGTTAACATAGGGATCTAATCCTACAACAACTACTCCAACCTAAGTTAATACACAGGTTTCAGTGTCAAGCTACAGAAAACAAAAAGTAAAGGACAATAGCTGAAGGAAATGCAGAAGAGAAGTTACATTACACTTTTATCATGTTCAAAGGGAGTATTCGATTTCCATTCTGCTATTTTTTCAGCATCTTCCTGCAAATATAATTAAACAGATACTATTGAGAACACCAAGATGGAGCAATCCTAGTGTCTTGAGGACTGAGTGTGTGATTGATTTCACATAAAGTTTATTCCTTTGTTTCACTATTGAAAGTAGCGATTCAAGTTTCTGTAATTAGTAAGGTATAAGGAAATCAAAGGGGTTTCTTAGTTCCAAGCTGATAAATAAGCTGCTAAGCTGAATGTGCCAAGTTCAAGAGAGCCGAGTGGATATTCTACACAGTATACTCAATCCATAGCTCCTACCAAGTGTTTAAAATGTGTTGAAAGAGGGCGTTGTGCATATGATGTCCCTAATGAGCATTCTATTGTCATTAAAGAAGCTCAAGACAGAACAGCTCAAGCTGTTTCTGAGGAATCCGGGGCTGTGCAAGCTGATGATGGAAAGATGCTACTGATTGGACGAATGCCAAGTGCACTAGAGAAGGGATTTAAAGATGATAAACGGGATAGTCAGTTTCAAACTCAAGGTATGGCTCAAGGGAAGGTCTGCAAAATGATGATTACAGGGGATGCTCTACAATTACAGCTTCTCCACCATACTATCAGCATCATTATTTTCACGAATTAACAGTGTCCTTCATGACAGTTAAAAGCCTCTACTCGGCAGCAACTTCTCAGACATAATACTTCAATGAACAACCCATGATTTTCTTCGCAATAGGCAGAAAATCAGGAACTATTTGAGAAAGGATCACGAAAGGAAATTGACTTGTAAATCAAGTTTGTAGCTTCAGCTTATCTACTTATTACAGAATCCCAAACCAAGAATGTGGAAAATACCAAAAAGAATACTTCTGAGTCAGCTGAAGACAACTGCTAATCATAAAAAGCAAATTCGAAGTTTTCAATTGCTTCTCATCTTTCAATTAGAACTTTACAACCCAGATATTCCATACATTGATTATGACTCCTATGTTCAGAAAGCAATTAACTTTGCAAAATTTAGGCAACAAATCATGAAGAATCATAAACATCAATGACTTTCTAGCCAGCAAGTTCATCATTTGTGCTGCTCAAGACTACACAAAGGCTCTCAAATATAGACTTAAACAATGTCCAGGCTACAACTCGATGATCTCTATGGTTTCTCTGGACTCCTATATGCTTTCGACCGCCAATTTTCTAATTTCTTACTGGGAGCTTGAAGGATTTGCCAGCAGACGATGAGAGGTATCAAACTTTACTCTCCAAACAAAAGCTTCATAACGGGGAAATGTGGTGGTGCCCATTCGGATTGGACCATGACAATACAAAAGTCTGTTCGCATCAATCCATTCCTATTCTAGCCACCAGAATTGCTCCAACTAACTAAATCTAGCATTTTCATTAATTCAATCTCAAAGGGTAGCAAGTACCCAACGAATTCTAACCAGCAATCACCTTCACCATAGCTCAAATCCTTGCTATCAAAAGAAAATCAAGATCCCAAGGGGAACAGCATCTAGTCAGCTCATTTGACAAGAATGAGGCAATTGCAAACTTCACTCCCTAAACCCAGACTAACCTACATCCGTAGATCGACGGAAATCTCAACAGCCAAGAACGCGGCGGAAAAAGATTGAAACTTGATCAGAACATATCAACGAGTACAATCAGAAAAGTAGTAGGGGGAGGCACTCACACATTGAAGGTTCCCGAAACCGTTTCGTTGGCGGTCCGGACGGCGGATTCAAGATCGAACCCGAGACTCATTCCGCTGCCTTCATTTCATCGTTGGCGTTTCTGGACGAGGCGTAAGAGTTCCAGTCGGCCAAGAGAGACGACGATGTCTTCTGTGGCAGCTGTTGGTCTTCGATAACGGTACATGAGAAACACACTGCGCCATTTTCTCTGTGGCAGAGAACTGAAATCGGCCGACGTTTCGGTTTGGAGGTAGGCAGAAGCCTGGCGGAAACGGAATACTCCCACAAAGTGAAAGAACGGATACCAGAAACGGCAGAAACGCAATACGTTTCGGATCGTTTTGGGAAATGCCAAAATCGCTTATTTGGAATTTAATTGAAGGCCCAAATGAGCAGTAATACGGCGCCGTTTTCGGTGGACGCTGGCTTACCTCAGAGGAAAACATGGGCTTCAGTCAGACCAAGGCCCAAGAAGCTTCCTCTCTTTTCAATTGAAGGCCCAGAGAACTGAAATCGGCCGACGTTTCGGTTTGGAGGTAGGCAGACGCCCGGCGGAAACGGGAAACTCCCGCAAAGTGAAAGAACGGGTACCAGAAACGGTCGAAACTCGGAACGTTTCGGATCCACAAAACCAAGAACGAAACGCGAGAAATTGACGAGAAATTGAAATTGACGAGATATCGCGAGATAACAATATATCGCGGTATTTACCCGATTTATTGACTTTTTGCGATATATTGACCGGGTGCTGAATTGGCCCCTAGCGTAGCAAGAAAAAGAATGAGAAACGATCGCATAAAAGCGCGGGGAAACAACAGAAACCATATTCCGTTCATGAACTGCGCCAACATTACGGCATCCAATTGCGATTTCGATTTCGATTTGGGTTCGGCGGCCGAAATTCCGACATCCAATTGTGAACTTGGGAATCGAGGCTGCAGGATGCCATCGGGGTTCTGGTTCTTGTGGACGTAGAGGAGTAGCGTCGCTGCTGCTGTATTCCGTAGAGACCTGCCTCTCCACCATCGCTCGCCGCCTGAATTCAGGCTCAGCCTTTCATCGTACCGCCCGACCTGCTTTCGTACTGGAAGCATTGTTTGATCGGAAGTCGGAATTCGCTTTTTGTATAGACAAACAAGGAGGATCTTCGAACGGAAAATTATTGGTCGGGAGTTTCTTACTTTTGAGGGAGTGATTTCTTCTTCTAGAACGGGGAAGAGAAAAGAGCGACGCCTAGCCGCTGAAGAGTGAAGGAGGTGAGGAAAACGAACTTCTTTCCCGGTCAGTGAGGTTTGATTGGAGAATCGAATATAACGGTTGGTGGCTGCTCGACCTGGCGGGTCCCGCCACAATGGTTGTTGGTTCGTTTTGATTCCCTCCATTTTTCTTGCAAGGGATTTAATCATAAGACCAAACCAGATTAAACTGAAATTTGAAACAGACCGAACACGATTCGATCAGAACTTACAGTGATTCAGCTTTGATTCTGGATTGGTTTGAACCATCAAAACTAAGTGGACGAAGGATCAAGACTTGTACTAATCAGACTGTTAAGGGATTGGATTGTTCAATTTTGGATTCAATAGAACCATGGCCTTCTCCTAGTAGTGTTGGGCATATTCTACAGTCCATCAACATTGGCAAACCTTTGTCACATACAATTTTGTGGAGAAAAATAGAAATGCAGTTCTTTCTGAAGAACCCAACTAACCAAATCAAGAGACATGGTAAAACACTCACAGTTGACAAATCCTTGCAACTGGAAGATCATAGTGATATAGTATACATACTTCCAGACTTTGCTTTTCCCCTACATTGTTGGGGGAACGAAATTGATAAGGAGGCTCAAGAAGAATGACACTCGGTTTCATTCTAGTCGCCATCAGAGTCGTGTCTCCTTCTCTTCTTCTTCCTGTCCTTGTCCTTGTCTTCCCTGTGGTGTTTCCTCTTGTCATCTGAATCCCGGGAATGCCTCTTCTCGTGCCTTCTATGCTTCTCCTCCTCCTCTCTTCTCTTCTCCTTTTCTAGCTTCTTCTCCTCACGTCTCCTACTCTCCTTCTGTCCGTTTTCATCCTTTGTTTCGACTTCTTCAGGGGCCTCGGGTGATGGATTGGGCATATCGACCTTTGGGGGCTCGGATGCAGCGTCTGTCCCGAAGGATGGAAGGGTTGAGGGGTCTTCCCAAGGACGGGGTGCCCTGAAACATTAAATACCAAAATACCAAGTTAACATAAGAGTGGTCTGATGTAACATCTTGATCACTAAAATGTCTAAGGTTGGACTGCAAATGATAAGCTACATACTTTGAGAACCCAAGACCATCGACGCGTGCTGCATCAGCATGCCCAGATCCCAAGTCCTCTGCAGTGGATCCTCGCTTCACCAGCTCATTGAACTCGTGTTTATCAAGTCGGGTTCCTTGTGGCCTGGCAGCTCGTTTGGGGGCTAAGCCAAGGGCTTCCCTCATGGCTTGTTCCTCCTCTTCCTTGATCCTTTTAATCTCTTTCTTTAGAGCATCTTCTGAAGACCCGGAATTCTTGTCCCTAGTGTACCAATGCAGATCTTTCCCTGATAAAACAAAACCAAGACAGACAGATTCAGCAGATTTGTCGGGCAAAGGACTTCTGCTGAGAGTTTATGCAATGACTTATTTGCAGGCACTAAAAGCGCACAGTCGCTTTCAGAATTGCAGAACCCATCAGATTGGCAACCCGTTTTCGATAAAGGTTGAAGCTTTTTAAAGGAAGTGAATAAACAATCTAATCCCGAAGTTAAACAAAGATCTGCCGTCATACGATCACAATGCTGGGATGCAGCATAAAACGATGAAGGATCATCTTATAAAGGGATCCCTGAATGGAAAAAAGACTAGCGGCAAGTTTCAAGCATTCAACTAAGACAATTAGACACCAATGCATTAGCAGGATACCTTTCTGCCATCTTCCCACTGGTGCCTTGAGACTGTGGCCAAGGTAATTCTCACGATGCTTATCAACCTTAACATCATCCCAGCTGAACTCTGCCAAAGAACAACAAGCAAGTGTACAGCAATCAGTTATCACCCAGACCATGAATTGTAAATATCCACTGAATCAATTATCCAGATGAACAGGTTTGAATAGCGAATAACCCTAGAATGCAAGCAGCAAGATTGGCCCGATTGAGAAAGTAAGACCCCGCGCCCGCAAAACCGCGCGAATTCATCGCACCAAATACACAACCGTAGTCTCAAAGCGAAAGTTTGAGAATTTTTCGCCATGATCGACAGTAGAACAAAGAATCAGAAGAGAGAGAGGGGTAGACAGAAAGCTTACGATCGCGGCCGCCGCGAACACCGCCACGGGTTGGATGATACATCTGGCGCGGCTAATGGATTAGCGACCTTACTTTTCTTCTTCAACCGGTAAATCAAAAGTGGGAATCGTCGGAATCAATCTTCTCAGCGGTTAGTTGCTGCCGCTGATTGGCAACTCCACTGCTCTCGCCGATGTTCTTCTAGACATGAGGGAGGGAAGAGATCGACGAGAAGGGAATCTACAACTCATAAAACAAACAGTCTCAAATGATTCAGGGACCATGAAAAGAAATCTAAATAAGTTTAGGTATTAAAACTAGAACAGGAGGCACGTATTTGTAATTTTCCAGACAATACTACGTCGTTTAAAGCTAAGAAAGGGGATCATTCAACACAATCCCTAATTCCTTGACCTCGCCTTCCTTCGTTCATCGTCATACATAGAGAGAGAGGGAGACTGATATAGTTTTCGTTCAATCCCGAGATCGGCAGTCGGAGCTCCTCGACGATCGGTATGGTTCTCTCCGTTTGGCTTTCATTTTTCTGGGATCCTAGCTACTGTTTCGATCGGAAAGCTGTTCGCTTTCGTTAAATTTTCATTGCGGGATCTGCTGCCTGCGCCGCGCGAAGTTTGGTTTCTTTATGGGTTCTGATAGATTGATTTTTTACGCGTAAAGCTTGCGTCTTTCGTCTCTGCGGTTTATTGGGTTCCGATGAATTCTATATGGATTGAGATTTCCGCTCCTTTACGTTGTAGTTTCTATTGCCACTTCACAGTCGAATGGGTGTATTCGTGAGATATGCATTGTGATTTGGATACCATAAGCGCGGGAGAAATGATCCGTTGCGCGATAGTAATTGGCTTCAGTCACCTAATAGATTTCTTTTTCTTAGAACTAAAATGAAGTGTCTTTCTTTACGGGGTTTCAATGCTGGGTGGTGAAATTTGCCGGTAGTGTTCTCCTTTTCTATCGTGTTGGTATGATTCTTCGTATTATATGCACTTGGCTCTGAATTGTTGATTCGGAATTCGCTTTCCTGCTTGGTCTGATCATTTGGTGCATTGCTTTACTGAGCTGCAACACTTGTAAATTGCTTGGATTTCCATGCAGTGCTTAAAAATCTGTACTTAATCTTCCACTAAAGCTCATTCTTTTGTCACTGTTCTTGGAATCAAATTGACAGGCTTTCTAACAAAGTCCTCTCTGCGCAACGTGCTAAACTCACCTTAACCGACAATGTAAGCATTCGTTTCCTCTTCCTTTCAATTCGTATTGAAATGTTGGTCCCAGTCGGTTATTTTGTGTTTACATAGCATACTCATTCAATCTTGTCAAGTAGTAAACTAGTAATGGACCGTGCAAGTTCTGAAGGAATGCAAAGACTCTTTCTCTTGTTCATTTGGATGCTTCAACCAATAGTAAATTTCTATTCTTTGTATGGTATAGCTCAGCCTGATAAGCTCCTAGAAGCAATTTAGGGAGCCCATATACAAACACTTTAGGCATACTGAATACTGATACATCGACATGAATTTGTTGTCAGGCGTGAATGTCTAAATTCCGATAAGAAATGAGTCATTGAGTACTAAAGAAAGTTTCTTATTTGCTTCCCGCCAGTAGCGATTCTGTTTTTCTCGATCATTGACAACTCTGCTCTAGACTATCTATGTGCATATTGCATTTGGTTTTTACACCGCTTTAACTGCCTTAAATCTTATTTATTATTCCCCCTTCTGAATTCAGGGCTGATGAGGAACCTGTTGATCAGAAGAAGTACCTGGAAGAATCTTGCAAACCAAAGTGTGTGAAACCATTGCTCGAATATGAGGTGTGTACTAGTGATATAAAATTTGAACTACCACATCCTGTCATTTGATCACCTTGTTGTTATTGTGTTATGCCATCAATGATAATCTTTAGAAGAACAAATTTGTCTTGCTGATGTTTTTATCTGTTGCGCTTTTTGATGTTTGCTTGTAACACTGCTGACTCAGGCATGTGTGAAGAGAATCCAAGGCGATGATCACAAGCACTGCACGGGGCAGTACTTTGATTACTGGTTCTGCGTCGACAAATGTGTAAGTTTCCAACTATACGTCAAATTAGGTCTGGCGCTTTCATTTGCTGTGTGTGTATTCCATTCGTTGTCTGTCGCTAATGCTGCAACAACTCAAATTGCATTGCAGGTTGCACCGAAGCTATTCCCGAAACTCAAGTGAGGGGGAGATCAGATGAGTTGCTAATATCTTTGGTGTGTTTTGGTTTTCTTCCCTTTCGGAAGTACAGGTGTAATAAGTTTCTAGAAATTTTTTTGGTGATTCGTATTACCGAACAAAGCGGATGCCTGCTGAGGTTTTGTTCTTGATTTGTCTCTGGAACTTTGTTTTATGTATGACAGAATAATAAGAGTGTTGAAGAGACTATTTATCCTGGCTATTAGCTATGAGTTCCTCTCGAGACACTTGGCTTCTACTTAACTTGAGATGAATCAACCCCACTCGACTCGGGAGTGGCTTTACTTATTAACTCTACTTAAGAGACTTATTCCCTTGTTGGCTGTTGTTTTCTAATGGCTGTTGTAATTCATCTATTTGGTTTCTCTTGAAAGTGATGATGGGAGGAAGGTTTGCATAAAGCTCAAGATTTCGAAACTGTTGCTGACTTTTCAAGTGGAAAATGCTGAAAACCTGACTTGACAACGAAGAGAGACACTGCACTTGCTACCTAAACGAGGAAGCGGCAGCAGCCAGCCAGGCAGGCTCCCTCGTAAAGTTCAATGGTTAAAGGGTCTGAAAGCCAAGTTACTTGACTTCATCCAACTCGGACTAAATCTTAAATTATGGATGTATCAGAGAGATAAAGGGTCTCAACTTAGATAATCAGTTTGCGGAGCGGGAGCAAAATGTGAGAGCGCACATTATTCAAGAACTCAATATTCATAACGTGACGAGAGTGTGATATTATATTATTTAAAATACTATATAGTCAAATTTTTAGAAGAAATTGAATCAATCAAGAAGAGGGGAGCACGCTTGGGGTAAATTCATTTTTTAATGTATTTGTCCCATTTGGATAATTATGAATAATAATGAGGGGACAAATGATGAGTAAATCTACTTTCCACTAAACCATCCAATGTGTTGACAATGACATTAACTAGGAAATTCAACTATGATATTTTCCTATAAATAAGAGCATCCCCTGCCCCCCTCTTTGCAAGGGCACACGCACAAGTATAGGTGTCAAAACATAGCCCGACCCGATTAACCCGCCCGATCAACCTGACCCGCAATCCGACCGCAATTCGAATTGACTAAAAGTGAACAACCCGTAACCCGCCCGACCCGCAACCCAACTAACCCGCAACCCGACTAGCACGCAACCCGATTAACCCGAACCCGATTGACCCAAACCCGACTAACCCGTAACCCGACCGACTCAACCTTAATTTCATCTAAACCACTTGAATAATTATAACAATATACAATACATAGTTTTTCAAAATAAAGTTTTTCATTCTTAACTTAAGTAAAATTATTTTTTCATTTCGTATAAGAAATTTTAAAAATATGAAACTCACTTGATATTACGTATTTTATGAAAATTACAAAAATTGAAACATGAAGGTCACTTGAGATCATGACAATATTAATATAATATATAAATTAAAATTTTGGTTAATTTAACTATTCAATAAAATTATCAATTAAATATAAATAAAGTAAAGTAATGTATTTGGTAATTTGATGTTTTTAAAAGAAGAGGGAAATTTTGGTGTATTCAAGGTTTTGGGAAGAGAAAGAAGAGGGAAATTTGGTTCTTTGAATTTTTTAGAAAAGAAACAAGTGGGAATTTTGGTGGTGTTTGATATGTGGGAAGAAGAGGGTAATTTGTTTCTTTCAATTTTATGGAAGAGAAAGAGGAGGGAAAATTAAGTTTTTCTAATGTATGGAAGGAGAAAGAAGGAGATAAATTTTAGTATTTTTGTGAAAAGAAAGAAGGAAACAAATTTGGTGTTTGCAATTTTTTGGTTTTTCATAATTTTAGCTTTTGAAATATGAATCTTTAACTTTTATATGGAGGGCATGACTAGTTAAAATTATTCTTATATCATATATGCTGTGAAGGCTAATATGTATATATGTATGTAATTTTTTATGGTCTAATAAATAAATTAACCATAAGTTACAACAATTTATACTAAACTTGATAAGTAATCTTTGACGGTTTGTTGTTTAGGATATAAAGTATATGGTTAGGGTATAAGGTATAAGGTACATATGGTTTAGGGTGTATATGGTTAGGGTATAAGATATTGATGGTTTTGACGGTTCTAAGTTTTTTATTAACATATGTTCACTTGAAGTCATTGAAGTTTTTAACGGCAGGAGATCCCTTTTTGATTTATGTTTATGGTACGTGGTTAGGGTACAAGGTATGTGGTGTAAAGTATAGGATATATGGTTAGGGTATAACAATTAGCAAATATCACTTTTTATCTATGTTTTGAAAATCAAAGTATGAATTTCACTTTTAAATTAACTATACTAGCAAAATCACAACTCAAGGACATATGATTAGGGTATAGGTTATGTGGTTAGTGTATAATGTATTGATGGTTTAGGGTATACAATCAACAACATATACTAACTTAATATTGTTGATTGAGGGTAAAGCTAAGTGTATAGGATATATGCTATTGAGTAAGTTACGATTGAAGTCACAATAATTTTACTAAATTTGATAGCTAATCTTTAATGGTTCAATTTTTAGGATAATTCGAACAATTTTACAAATACACTACAGGAAATTTTATTTCTAGTCACGGGATCTTATTCACGGGAATGTTTCCCGTATGTAGAAGTATGCTAATAGTCACCGGAAAATTTCCTGTATTTAATTGTCCAGTTCTAATCACGGGAATTAGTTTGTCTATATTTTAGTCTTCATTACCCGTGATTAATTGTTAGTCATGGTAAATTACCGTGAACAATGTGATAATGTACCTTTACAAATTTAGGTGAAAATAAAGTAGAATTAAAAAAAGTTGTGAAACACAAAGCTATAAATTTTAACTCCCTCATTATTCTAAAAAGAAGAATTTAGAATCGGTACAATTTTTCCCTCGCAAATCAATCAGATTCCAAAAATATTACCATATTTTGACTAAACTTTCAATAATTATTGCTAAGTTGGACTCCTTTTGCAAACCCCAAAATTCATGTTGAGCATTTTGACTCTCCCGCTTTTTACTCCCGCCACCCCAATCTTTAAATTTGACTCCTGAAATATTTGGCTCCAGAATGCTAATAGGTTTGGCGCCTCCCCCAATTTAGTTTACCAAGAAAAAATGAAAGTAGCATTTCTTTCGTGGCCAAACCCGCACTTTCTTCGTTCCAAAGAAAAAAGCGCCCTCTCCTGGCCCCTCCGCCTTCATCCCTTCTTCCCCCGACCACCCTCTCATAGTCTTCTGGCCTCTCTGCCTTCATCTTTTCTTCCCCCAACCACCCTCTCCAGGCCACTCCGCATTCCTCGCCGTTGGTCTTGCCTTTTCCTCCCTCAAATGCCCTTTTGACGTCCTCATAACCTTCTCCTTTGATGCCTTTCCTTCTGATGCTCAACCCAGTAATTAACCTAACAACACAAACCCTCACTTCCCGGTTTCAAGTGCCCCACCACCTCCGCCTCCCACCATCGGCAACCGTCGCGGCGTCGCGGCCTTTTTAACTCATACGAAGAGATGTGCTTCTGGCCAGGTAGATATGTTGGCATCAATGCCCCTCCTCCGGCCGCCTTGGCCTCTTCCATTTTCGGACCTTTCTCCTCACCTTCCAGTCCCTTTAAGGAGTTGGTGAAGATAGACTGCCCAGCTGATTCCCTCATAGGCACTCTAGTGCTCGATTTCAATCCCAGGGTTTTACTTTTCCCCTATTTTATTGAGTGATTGAGTTTTTCCTTATGCATCCTGGCATGTCGAGTGATTGAGTTCATCTTGGTGTTTGCAGGATTATTTTCAGGGCAACCCGCTGGTGATTAAGTATGTGAAAGTACCATTGAGAACAAGCCCATCAAACTCCAGATTTTGGACACTGTTCGTCTCCTCTGCTTCACCTACTCTCTCTATGTGTGTAGTATTATGGTTCAATTCACTGTGAATTTGGAATCCAACTTCTTGTTGAGCTTGTAGTGTACTAGTGACCATCATTGAATCCAACTTCTTGTGTGTGTGGTGCTGTGTTGTTTAAGCTTTTCAATGATGCTACTTCAGTTGGAGATGACCATGTCTTCAGAGCTTACTATGGGTGATTGAATTCCTCTTTTACCATTGCAGCTTGCAAGTCAAACCTGAGCTGTAATCCAACATAGTTTTTGATTTATCCCTTGTCTTTTGGAGAAACTTTGTCGAGAAAGTATTTCCTTTATGTGAGTCTGATTTGTTCAGCATGCAACTCTGTGATGGTCCTAGTACTCTGTATTTATGTTCTACCATTTGTTGCTTTCATGTCTACTACCTGTGAGTGCTATGCAGACTTATTACCTCAGAGCGCTATGGTTGACTCTCTGGTGGAAGAAGGTGTTGTTTCGGCTCTGGTCAATCTGTTCTGCTTTGGAACTGCGTTGACAGCACAAGTTCTGTTTTCATTATGGTCAATCTTTCATGTCTACTACCTGATTTTGTCCATTGTTTTCCATTGCTATCTTTGCCTGTTGATAATAATGACTTCCCTTTCATTGTGCAGGGCATACGGCTAGCTGATGCAGTGATAAGGTGTTGAAAGTGGAGCAGAAATACAACGATTTTCTCTAGCCATTCTATGACAAGAAAGACGTTATCATCAAGTCCATTCCTTAATTATGTTTGACAGATGTGGATATTTCTTGAATTTTCACCTACTTATCTACCTAAATGAATTTTAGTTGAAAATGTATTGAGAACTCGCTAATGGAAGAGTCTTGGTAATGTGCAGTTTTTAAGTCGTCCTACAATTGGTAATCTTCTCAAAGAGGAAAACCAGAAGGTGTGTTTTAAAATGTGTAATAAAATGTGTAAGTTGGTAATGAGTAATGAGTTAAGTTACTTGATGTGCTGGCCCGAACAACCCGAAACCCGATCCACCCGCAACTCGCCCGACCCAAAACCTGGTGAACCCTCAACTCGATTTGCCTGCAACCCGATTGAATCCGAACCCGATGAACCCGCAACCCGACTAACCCGCAACCCGTTTGAACCCGAACTCGATGAACCCGCAACCCGACTAACCCGCAACCCGTTTGAACCCGAACCCGATTGAACCCAGCCCGAACCCGCCTGATTGACACCTATACGCACAAGACACAAGAGAACTCACAACACAAGTCATTTTGAACCATTTTGGACCTCTCTCCCTCTACCTTCTCTCTAAAAAATGCTTTCTCTCTCCTGATCTTCCAAAACGTGTTAAATCTCTAAACACTCAACACACTCTCAATTTGACAGACTAACCATGGAATCGTGGATAATCTCCACTGGGATGCATTTAATAGTCGACGACGCTCAATTATGAATGTGAGAAATCAATGCTCTCCAAACTTTAAACATATTGAAGCAGACTGCTCCAACCTTGGCATCAACAAGTCTAGTAGCTACATAGTTTCTACCTATTCAAAACTCCAATTCAATATGGAATAGTCTCATTCTACACTATATAAGTAACTTAAAATAAAATATAAATATGAAAGCACAAATATATGTTGAGTATTTAATTAAAGGAATTGTATAGAATACCACGTAGTCGAGTTGGTCATAGTGTTTTTACTTTGCTTTAGTAATTTGGATTCAAATTCTAGTGATAACATTTTTTATTTATAAAGAAAAAAGATGCAATTACGAAAATGACATTTCTACCGTTGCTCTCGGACCACGAAATTTAAAATGGAGAAAATTTGTTCTCATTCCAACTTATATACATATATATATATATATATATATATATATATATATGTAAAGTAGAGATGTATAGATAGGGATGTAGTTAACAAAATTTCTTGATTCCACATACCGTATAACCTCTTTAAATTAATAATCGATAAATTATTAACCTAGTATAAGTTAATAATTTCTCCGGTCTCGACTTGGGCCAATGTAAAAAATGAGCAAATTTAATAAAATAATAAGATAATAGTTTTTTAGAGCCAACCTAGATAAATATGTATATATTTTTAAATAAGAAGCCATTTTTTAATAGCACTTTTGGACACCTTTCAAATAAGAAGCCATTGTTGAATATGATTTTTACAATGCTCTGTAGTTCTATATATAGTGATCGAGTTACCATGTATTCGATGAATTATATTGAATGTATGATCAAGTAATATAGGGGTGCAAGTAATTTATAACATGAATCTATACCATCTACAAGAATACATTGAATACATTTACCTTGGAAGAATACATAATTTTCTTCTATTAAGTTTTAATACAATGAAATATGAATACGTAGAATGCGGTAAGTTATCGTATGAACTTGAAATGTTTGAAAGATACGATGAACGTACATCATAAGAAAAATATCTTTAAATTAATAATTAATAATTTATAAATTAATTAACAACTACTATAAATTAATAATTTTCACGGTTATGACTATTAGGGATGACAGAAATATCCGTAACCATGGATATCCACCCGAATCCGACCTAATCGGGTATGGTAAAATCCGAACCCGAAGCATTTTTCGTGGGTACGGGTAAAGCCCGAACCCGAATATTGCGGGTAGTGGGTGGGCATGGTTATCTCACTATCCAACCCGAACCCGCCTGATTATACACATGCATATGTATTTTGTCTAGAAATAATTATTATGTTTCTCTAGAATATTTTATATTTAGCATATAAATATAATATTTTCATGAAATCATGTTGTTTTAATTAATTTTCGTCATTCTAGTGAATTATTGTCGTACTTTTCCTCTTACGTAATGTGAGTATACGGGTGAATGTTAACATATTGGTTGAAATTATAAGGAGAAATTATTAGCCATGGATAACCTTGGATACCCGAAACCCGAACGGTTATGGGCATGGTTTTGATTTTCTACCAGTTGCTCGTGTGGGTACGGATATGGGTAAAACCCGAACTACATTGGGTAGGGTAACGATTATGCACTATCCGTCCCAGACTCGACCCATTGCCATCACTAATGACTATATTAATTTATGCTTTATCTCAGTCGCACCTCTCTTCTCCTGTACGCCAATGTATGTTGCAGTTCGTTCACAAAAAAGTTTGAGGCTGGCAGACTATGATAAACGACGTGGTGGTTCGGTCGCCTGCCCCATTCACAGTTATGTATCTGCTCACTGAACAGGATCCTTGATGTTGATAGCACGGCACATACATGGCCTTCATCTTTGATGTCTCGGGGGCAACTGCCAAGGGAAGACATTGATCTGGCCTCGGTTGGCTCTGCTACCAGCTCAGGCAAAGGATCCTTCTCCAGCTTCATTTTTGGTTGATCTTCTTCCTGGACCCCGTAGAAAAGAGTCTGGTTGCAACTTGGGTACTGAGGATTTCAGCATGTGATCATGGCACTTCATGGCGTACCACTTGGAGTCGTTTGGCATTGAAATGCCTGATTGAGAATGCTGTTTCATCATCATTTGCAGCTTCACTTGAACACCAAGATAATATTTAGTTAAATTGTTATATACCAACCTCATTATCATTATAATCTTTCTAATAAGTTACCTTCAATATTCACATGTCAAATTTTAATAATCCATCCATTTCACCAATCACTGGATCAAAATGACGCCTTAATTGGATCAGGCTGAGCCTAATGGTATAAAAGGGCTTGATTGGATCGTCAAAAAGTTAAAAGGAATCGAGGCGTCGATAATCTAAAACTTAGGGGATTCAATCGGTGGCCTCCCTGCCAGAATATACATGCAGGGGAGCTGCGTGGTCTGTCTGCAGTCTGCACTGCGTTTTATCGCCGACAATCCTCTCGTCACCGTCTCCGGCTCACTCTCAGGTGAACCCTGGAACACTGTTTTTTTCTCTCTAAACCCTAACCCGAGGTTCCAACTTCTCATAATCTCAGTTGAATTCAATTCCCTCCTCTCATCCCCATACGTAAGAACTTCCCGCGAAAAAGAAAATGCCTTTCGCTTCTTTCCTCCAATCCGATCCACGTTTTGCATCGCTAAATATGCAGACTTTTAAGCAGTGTTTACGTTGATTACAACTGGCTCATGGAGTTCCATTACAATCCTTGAATATTTTGTGGTTTCTGTTTCATTTTCTTCCGCTCGCTCTTCATAAAGCGGAAAGCTTTTCCCTTCTGGTTAGTTGGAGTTAGGGTTTGGATGTGTTCGTTTTGATTGCTGGATGGGAATTGAAGTTACATTCGCCACTTGGGTTGCTGTTAGTTAGTTTCTCTTTGTGTGTAGCTGGTTAGAACGGAAAATGTATGGTAGAGCTGGTCTAGAGCGATTCAAGAAAGCTCAATCCTCCGAACCGTTCTCAGTTTCATTCTGCTCAGCCCCCAAACCCACAAAAGCTCAGACCTTGCAGTCTTCGTCTTCCTCTGCGACCAATTCTTCAGTTAGATGTCTGCAAACAAATGTTGCTCAAAAGCCTGCTGTGCCAGAGGCAGGGCCATTGTTAGCTCTTGCTGCTCAGCAGCAGATTCAAGTTGGAGGTGGGCAGTCTACTTGGCAGCCACCAGACTGGGCAATCGAGCCTCGGTCGGGGGTTTATTATCTCGAAGTGTTGAAGGATGGCGAGGTTATGGACCGGATTAATCTCGATAAGAGGAGGCAAATATTTGGAAGGCAATCCATTCCTTGTGATTTTGTGCTTGATCATCAGTCTGTGTCTCGTCAACATGCTGCTGTTGTCCCTCACAAAAGTGGAAGGTTTGTCTATCTAAACTGTCTCTCGTGCATTGAATTAGGCATTAGGGCAATCCAGATCATATTAGAATAGCTATCTAGTTAACAGAACTAGCTCTCATACATTGAGAAGAATTCAGTAGAACATAGGTTGATTTGGTGATTTGACATGTCTCTTTTCAGAGGATGCTTATTTAGAGGTTCTGTATTCTGATTAACGAAGAGGATTTTTGGCTGAATTCTTCAAGTGGAACATTGTAGAACTATAGATTCTACATAGATCAAACAGTAGGTGGAATTATGAATTGCAGAATCATAGGATTCTAAGGGTTCGTGTGAGATAGCTTATTTAGAGGTTCTGTATTCTGATTAACGAAGAGGATCTTTTGGCTGAAATCTTCGAGTGGAACGATGTCAAACTATAGATTCTACATAGATCAAACAGTAGGTGGAATTAGAAACCTCAGAATCATAAGATTCTAAGGGTTCGTGCGAAATAGCTATAAATTTTTAAACTTCCGTTCATTTTGGGGTGATTAAGATCAGTTTGTTGCGAAGCAACAAAATTATAAACTAGCACAACTTCCCAATAACAATATATTGATCTTATCAATATTCTGTATCTATAAGGCTTAACCCTGTTAGAATACCCGATCATCAAACCAGGATAAAAGCTTATAAAAGCTTAAATTCTACCTCTGATTCTGCTGGTTAAAGCCTTAGATTCCATGGACATTAGCTTTTATGAGTTCACTCTGGACTAGGAATTGATTTGTCTCCTTCGATGTGGTTTATTGACTTTTGCAGCATCTATGTAATTGATTTGGGATCTGCTCACGGCACATTCGTTGCAAACGAGAGGTTGACAAAAGACACGCCTATGGAGCTCGAAGTCGGGCAGTCCTTGCGCTTTGCTGCTTCAACTAGAACCTATGTTCTAAGAAAGAACAATGCAGCTTTATTCACGAGCCTCCCACCTCCTACAGAGATCATATTACCACCATCTCCCGATGTAAACGACGAAGAAGCAGTTGTAAATTACAACACTCAGATAAATCGGTATGGTCTGGAAAAGCTTTCCGAGCTCCCAGACTTCAAACCTAGTAGTCATTTAATCAGAAAAAAAGGGGACAGCCAGCAACAGTCAGAGAGAGATGCAAAGAGGAGAAAGAAAGCAAGAGTTGTGTTCAAAGATCACGTTGGTGGTGAGCTGGTAGAGGTTGTTGGGTTTTCAGACGGCATAGATGTAGGGACGGAGTGTGGACCAATTGGGGTCAAAGAAGGAAGTCTTGTGGGGAGATACGAATCTCTTGTGCAGAGTGTGGTCATACCAAAAGGGAAAGAAGCGTCTTCTTCATCATCGAAGGAGAGTAGTGGTCTTTTGCAGCAAGGGGTTACTAACAAGCTGCAAGAAGTGTTGACTAAGGTCAAAACAGCTCCACCTCAGCAGAAGGGGTTGTATGACAGCCTTTATGACGAGTCGTTTTCTGGCAAACTCGGTTCATCTTGGGCGAGTTCTTCCGTCAAAGATGGCCAGGCAAAGGCTAGCAGTGGTTCGAGTGAAAACTCTCGGAGTAAGTTGAGCTCGTATGATGATGATGATGATGAAGATGATTTGTTTGGAGACTAATCAAGGGAATCCATCTAGAGGTATGCTTTAGCTTACTATATTTGAACTGAAGAGGAAAGTGAGAGATTGATTGTTATAGCAATTGTTGTGAAGCTGAAGCAGCCTTCAGACCCCGGGCTCTTTTGTACATGGGGAAACTTTTGGTTGTAGGTTCATCATGGGCAAGCTTTTGTTTGTAATTTGGGGTTTGATGTACTTTGAAGGTTTAATTCAAGCTCTGGTGCATTTCTCAGAGGAAAGGAATGAGATCAAATTGTGCCACTTCTGATTGGTTTTAGCTATGTATAGAACTCCATTCTAAGTAACCTGATGCACTTTTGATCAGATTCTGTTCCTCATCTTTCTGCTATTTCGATCTAGTTCTTATATCGAATAATTTTGCTATTCTCAGTTCAGTCCTTATTGATTAATACCTAAAACTCATATTAGCTCACTATGGTCCTTTGTACATAAATAGAGGTTATGCGCTGTAACCATAGCCGTAAAAAAAAAACTGTGATTTAAGCATGAAATGGACAGCCATGGATCTCATTTCCAAGAGTTGTGAGCAAACTTTCCCTTTCTTGAGATGTTGAAATGTCCTCTCAGTCTCTCACAAATACTCAACCTAACTAACAGAAACAGAAACAGAAACAACTGAAGTGGAGAGTCAGAGTGGTGGATTACATCGTGGATCTCTTTTTCCTTCTCCAAGCAAAGAGCATCTTTATGGAATAAACACCATCTTTAGTTTGTTACAACACAACACTACGAGATGCTTTCAAGAGGAATCTTGAATAGAAAAGCAAGAAGCCAAAGGGGGGAATATGGAGGAAGGAATATTGCTGTGGAATGCATAGACAAGACAAGAAACCTTCCACACACGCAAATCCCTCGACAGCATCAAAACACATATATAGAAGAAGAAGAAGAAGAAGAAGAAGAAGAAGGCAACTTTATTGGGTGGGATTTATGTTAGAGAGACTACTGAATTGAATGTTAGTGGTGATGGGTGGTTTGCTGCCTTGGAGATATTTGGTATGAGACTGAGAGGGAGTGGTACTGTGTAACCCTAGCTAGGCTATATACCCATTAGGGCCTCATTTTGGGCAATTTGGTTTGGAGTAGATATTGACTAGCTAGTCTAATTTCTCTTCAAGCTTTACACATGTAGTTGGTGACAACCCATTGTCACCCCCCATCTCCTTCCTCCTCTATTTGCTTGTTGAAAACTTTTGGAATCGTTGAGTGAGGAGTAGTTCTTACGTTTTGATTAACTCGAAGATGTCGAAAAAGATTTAAGAACTAGCATCCATTTATTCCCAAATCGTATATAATCGAGGCCTCTCACTTCGTTTCGTTCTTCTTTCTGTATTGTCGCTTGAATGAAGACACGACATTAATGCCCGCACACTAAACTTGAAGTTTATATGACAATCCTTATGCATGTCTCTTATACTTCAACCATTAAGTACTTATTAGGATTAAAAAACCAAATCTCATAATAAACAAACACTATGATATCATGTCAAGAACTCACCCCATCTTGATAAATGGAGTCTTTATTGCAGTTACTAAAAGTAATTCATCTGTTTAGGTGTTATTTCAACCGGATGAGATTTGCACATGAAAATTTGGATCAAAGGAAATAATGTTATCTTTTATTGTTGGGATGGAATGCTACAACCAACGATGGAAAGTTGGAATTGGGTTCCAACTGTCTAGCTAGCTAGGCAGAGCAACAAAGCAAAGAGAGAAAAATAATGGAATAATGATAGAGAGTCAGAAAAAGAGGAGCTAGGGTTTGGAGTGGAGTGATTCTCCATCGAACTACTGCACTTGGATGATTCATTTGACTCTTTAGGTTGCCTTGTCGGCCGCAACATAGTTACACATGTGCTTTTCATTTGGAATCTACTTCTTCCATCCCCACGATTATTAGGCTATATTTCTGTTACAAGTTAAGAGATGGTTTGGCTTTTCTTGCTAATTAATCACACTTCCATGATAATTACATTAGTAATCGTTCGACATCATAGGAAGATTTTGCATGCATGTGTATCAGTGTATAAAAAGGCATTTCAGTTGGTTATTTGGTTACTTCCTTCTGGGTTGGTTATCCAGACAATCGATAACTGACACAAATCAACTGATTCCAATAACTCGAGTGGTTGATTAGCTAGAGAACTGAGGCTCTTTGGATCTCGGTTCGATACTTGTTGGAAGAGTGGTTTTGGGAAGCTAGATGACTCTACAACTGCAAAATTTATGTGGGAGATCTATGTATATTTAGTTCGTTGGCAGTGGCGGTGGCAGGATTAGAAACTACCCATGTCCTCTTCTCATAATATAAATATAATTAAAACTAATAATATTCAAATAATTCATTCATAGATAAAGAAACAATCAACTAATACAATTATATTTTGCATAAACAACCACGAGGAGTTTTCCTATTCTGAAACAAATGCAAAATACATTCGTTGTGCACACTTGTAAGTAACTCTCTTTCAGTGTATCTCGTTAAACAATCATTAGCAAACTGATCGACAATCCAACTTTGAAGTTGTTCTTAATACAACTGAAGATAAAAATGCTCTTTCTAGTTTCATAAGCAAATAAACTTACGGATATACGACTTATGCACTTTTGTGTCCACCATTACTCGAGATAATTCATCATGTACAAGCAGTTGTCGAATAATAGTGTAATGAATGGAATCAATTGACTAATTTTTAGAAATTAATGAACAAGTAATGAGTTGTGATGTAGTGACAAAACATCCTTATGTTACTCGTAGGTGTGGTATTTTTTTATCTCCCAAAAATTACCCCTGTCCCGTGACAAGGCCAAAATGGCCTAGCTCCGCCTATGTTCGTTGGAATCAACTAACATGTTTAAGGTGGCTTATTTGAATAGAGATCCTTCAAAACTGAAAGTGAGAACTTTTTCCCCCAAGTTATATCAAAGTACAAAGTTAGATCCTCTACCCAAAACCCCAAAGCGACCATTAATGAAGCCACCCTACAAAATCAAAGCAAGCTATCTCTACAGGGGACAGCAGCAGGACTTGTCTTGCCACTGTATGGGCAGCCCAGTTGACAGTCCTCGGGACCGAACTAAACCGAATACAAGAAGAACAAGAGCTCAACAACTGGAGACAATCACGAAGTAAGGGCCCGCCCACCGAGTCTTCACATCATCTTCCGTCAATCCGCCCAATGACCACTTCAGAATCTCCTTCAATAATGACATGGGAGATGTTGCGGGAAAGCACTAAGGATAAGGCGTCCCTGGCAGCAAACAACTCTGCAAGATAAGGATTCGAAACTCCTGGATGGTGGAATCCCAAGGCCAAAAAGACTTGCCCACCCGTGTCTCGAGCGACGAGACCTGACGAACATCTCGAATCGCGAACAACATCATCAAAGTTGATCTTAAGAACTTAGATAAACGAAAATATGTAAGGTGAAACTAGGCCAAATTCACACCGTGAGGACGTACATGTTTAAATGGGAAGAGAGACATTAAGTTGTCTTTAGAATTAAAGTATTTCATCTCTTGAGGGAAGGTAATTTCTTTTCAAGTTAACCATAATTTTCACCGTGATCATTACTTCTATCATGTTATACTATGATGGGCTAATACCACTAGAACACCCGAACTATCCGGAAAATGCTACTTGTGTCCTATTGTTTTCAATATTCCATCTGTGTCCTGAACTATTATTCCGTTAGTGTTGACCGGTGTTGACCGTTAGTATTTAACAAAAAATCCAGTCAGCGTTGACGTGGCATCTGACATGGAATTTTCATTATCAAATTTCATTTAATAAAAAATAAAAAAAATAGAAAACCCTCCCAATCCCTTCTCCGCATCTCCTCCCGCCGTCTGGTGGAACCCTCTGCCGGGAGCCCTATCCGGTAATTCGCCATCAACACCCAGATTCTGAAGGTCGTGGTAGGGGAATCGTCGTGCTAGAGAAAGGGTGACAAGATTTTGAAGGTTCGAGATGCGGCGCCGCCACCACCTCCATCGCCGGCATCGAAGATTCATCCCAGCTTTAATCGTGTCAACAAGTCCTCCGTCAACATCGAAGATTCATCCCAACCACCGTCGATCCAGGTCGCCACCACCTCTGCGTCTTCCACTCTACTCTTCAAACCCAGAAATGCTGCGGACCGACATCCGACTCCCTCGCCACCGCACGCTCCAATCACCTTCTCATTCTACATAACCCCAAATTAAGGCTCGTGTAAAGACCTCTTCCCACTCCAGAATGTATTCCATTCTCGATTCATGATTTCAATCTACGATTGAGTTGAATTGAACAAATCCTGTGTTGGCAAAATTAGGGTTCTTCGGAAAATGGTAGAAGCTCCACCGGGTTTCCATTTTCCAGTCAAAATCCGCACTTGGATCTGGAGACCTCAGCGGGGAAGAGCTTGTGTTGCGAAGAACCCAGGACGACGGTGGCACGCTCTGAAGAGACGGCGGCGGCGGCTTTAGCGGAAATGGAGCAATTTAAGGAGTGGTGGCGAAGTTGGTGGCGCTGGTTGGGGAAGAAGAATTGGGACTGGATACTGGCCGCAGAGAGACGAGTGAGAACATAGGAGAGTGAGAGCTCACTCCATGTTGAGTCTGGAGTTGCATCTCGCTTAGCTCGAAGAAAGACGATAGAAACACAGGGGAAGAAGACGCTCGCTAGTCGCTACGCTGCCGTCGAAATGTCGAGATAATAGGATGGATTGAAAGTTGAAACTTCGAAGCTAGAGCTTCTCCTGGCCATGAGCGCCCTTTATTCTCGAGTAGTGGAATACTTGGATTTGGTGATTGCTAGGATTGGAGAGGAAGAGGAAGAAGCAGAGAATGGGAGAAGAGGAAGATTGATGCGGCGGGGAAGAGGAAGAAGCAGAGACGAGGAGATTGGGGAGGGGGAGCCATTTATTTTTTAATTTCTAAGAATTTTGTATTTTTTGTATTATAATTTTATTTAAATAATTTTATTTTTAATTAAGTAATGACATGTCAATGAGGTGGCATCTACTTGGATGCCACTTTTCTGCCACATCTGCAAAAGTCAACACTAGTTTGACTTCCGTCAAGTCAACAGTTATCTTTAACGGTCAACGTAAGACGCCATGACACAAATGTCACAAACTCATATAGTTCTTGACACAGATGGAATATTGGAAACAATAGGACACAAGTGACATTTTTTGAATAGTTCGGGTGTTGTAGTAGTATTAGCCCTACTATGATCAATGTTTTGGCCAAACTTCACACCTAACGAAGTGGGTTCACTATATGTGGGGGGAAGAATGAGTATAGCCGTATAGATGGACATCAATCTTGTTGATTAAGCCTTAGTTTAATCCCTCTCCTTTTGCAATTAGGTGGACACCTTTTCCTTTGATAATTGATTAGCATGGTACCATCAATCCTTAACTCCAAAAGGAGATGTCAAAAGGTTAAATTTTTCATACAATCCTATGTTTGGCCCAACTTTTAAAAGTGCTTTTCGACTTCAAAAGCTGAAACAGGGCTAAACACCTGTAAAAGCTCAGCTTTTGAAAAGCCGAAAATCGCTTTTGTATAACATAAAAGGAGAAGCTCCGATTTGTAGCTTATGCGAAAAGCTATTTTGAAAATACAAGATTATCCTTACCATATTTTAATTTCATTTCAGAAAATATAATTTTCCTTCATTTATATAATTTTAAAAATAAAATAAATTATAAAATCATATTATTTAATATAAAAGAAATCTAACAAGATCCATTTTGACTACTTTTTATTGTTTAGAATTTTTATTCATATTTTATATTATAAGTCCTTTATAGTCATTTTACACAATCTCTCATATTAAAAAGCACTTCTAATAGTTTTACAACCAAACACTCAACTACTTTTTTTGAAAAGTATTTATCTAAAAGCTCGAGACAGAAGCTGTTTCTGAAAAAACTACAACAGGACCAAACTAAACTAATAATTATTTTGATAGTAATGATGGTGGTGTGGTTATAAATTGGTCATGTAAATAATCTCTCATCACTTCTTGTCAACCAAAAAAAAAATCTCTTATCACCAATCACTTTTCCCTTTGTCATTGGTGCATAATTCTAAGCTATGGACTAGCTAGGTGGCCCATAGGCCTTTCTTTGGGTTTCAACTTTCATGCATCTTTTACCATGGTGAAAGAGATTAGAAGAATAAGAGAAATTACAATCGCAAAAAGAAACTAATAGTGGAAATAACATCAACTTCAAATATTATTGTCTTGGATTGACATTTGTGCTCAAGATTTGGACGATTATTTAGATAATATTAGCATTTTCTCTTATTGCAAGAGATAATTAGAGATAGTGATGAGGTTGTCTACTCGTGAATAGTTATTTATTTGCATTTTTTTTTGTCAAATCATATGATCTTAATGTAACTAAAATAACATTTCAAAAGTGAGACAATTCTAATGCAAGTTGAGATCAATATAATTATCAATATATAACTTGGATATATGGATTGATATGATTTTGGACGTTTTATATTAAACGATAGTAGAAAAACACTATTTGGTATAAAGAGCTAACTTTAACTGCACAACTTTTATTTTTGAATACACTATACATGTATTGTCTGTACATAAAAATCAGAAAAAACAATAAATTCAAACCATACAAATATTGTAACACACATCTAAACAATCACATAAACTAAATGACCCCAGAAAAGGGATTAGAAGTGGTCCAGAGAGTTATTATAATAATGTTTCTGATGGAAAGAAAGCATCTTGTGACTCCATAAGTTGAGACATTGTGACATCTACTTCAACTTGAGATGAAAGTAGAGGATGTGTGAAGGCCCCATGCATTTGTGTAAAATAATTAATATTCTCTCTCACTAATCTCCTCCATTTTTCTTCTCTTCTTCTTCCAAAAGCCAACATTTCATCTTCTTTCTTTCATTATATTGGCCCTTTCAAATCAAGTGGGTAGGCAAGGGAGCAAAGAAGAGATTGATGGACTCAAGGGGAAGATTTTGTACATAACACAAACAACCACACGCATGAAAAGAAGAATCCTCAACTAATATAAACAAACTGGAGAAGTAGAAATTCAACTGAAATTGATGAACACAACCCTCTAGTATGTGGCTTATTCAACTCGATTGGATTTGTTCTTTGTCAAACAGACCAATTACCATTTACAACTAGTAATACAATACCATTTGTATCTTTTTCGAGATAAAGAATGATATTACGAATTTTTTTTGTTATGGTGAGAATGAAACCGTCATATTATAAGAACAGCTCCATAATAATCGAAAATTATTATTATTAGGTTAATGGTATATACAAGCTAACTGAAAGAAAAAATTTAGTTGGCAAGAAACCATACATATTATTCTATTCGGTCCATGATGCTAGAGCCAAAAACATCCCAATAAGTATCTCTAATGAAAACTAAACATAATAAACTAAACACCCAAATAAATTTGTCGAATACTATAAGCACTTTCAACCAACAAAATTAAGAAATGCACATGGAACACATATATTAGACGCCTCTCAACAATGTTTCATCAGTCTTCTATATATCGATTAGAATATATATGTTGCTTACTAAGCCGATCAAAGGGCTTTTGGATGTGTAACCTAGCTAGCTAGAACCCTAAGAACTACCAACAACTTCCAGTAGTCCTCCAGGAACAAGCACAGCAATTGCCTTGATCGAACAGACGGCAACAGGAGAGGACACGTGGCCGACATGCAAATCAGAAGAGCAAGAGAAGGATAGGAGGTGAAGAATATACCACCAAGATAGTGGGGGGAAGCATGATGAAGAGATGAATTTGCAACAGAGGAGAGGATCCTTTAATTTGTGTTTTGTTTTTCATTTGTTTGTACATTTTGCTACCCTATATATGAACCCCACACCAACATAAAGATGGTGGAATGGAAGTGGAAAGAAAGAAACAAATGGACACACACAATATTGTTTTTATGAAATTGAAAGAGAGAAAGTAAAATGAAAGATCATCAATCTCTCTCAAGCAAATAGCAGATTATATTGCCACCCACTTGCAATTTTTGATGCATGCTTGTGGGGTGGAGATCTTTTTACTATTAGTTTAGTATCAATCATGAAGTTTTTGCTATCATATTTCAAATTGAACAAAGTATTATGAGAAGAGAAGATAACATGCTTTCATTTTCTTTTCAAATGATTTTGATTTTCGATTAAACTGTTTGAGGACATGTACCTATAAGAATAAATTTTTCATTTCAAAATTTGAGTAATTTTTCAATATTATTTAAATAATTACGAATTTGTTGGTAAATAATAAGTTATACATTTTTTATAATCTAGTATTTGAGATCTTATTATGTCAAAGCAATACAACAAGCTACATCATTTGAGTTTACTCATTCATAAAAGTATTTATAAAAAGTTATAAATTAGTTCAATAGTATTTGGAACCTCAATTACTTTTAAAAATTGGAAAAAATTATTAAATTGCTCGTTCATTCTCATAAAAACCCCAACTCTTGCTGACTAATCTCATCAAGCCACTCTTCCTCTCACCCTCTTTCCCAATATTCTTGGGGGTGAGGCATTAAAAGGAGTCTCCTATCGTAATGTCACACACCAAAAACCCACAAACCATTCCATTCCACCACCTCAAAGTTCCTTCCTTTTTCACCAAAAAAATAAAAAAAAAAAGCTCCTTCCTTTTTCTCTTCCATTTCCCCTCTCGCCTCATCCATCGTCACTTTACTCTCTTCCCTGAGTTCCATGCATGAAACCCGCTGAACATTCGTTCCTTTCGTAAACCCATCTCCAATTTTGGTCGTGAGTTCCTCATCTCGTAGTAAATTGCTCCTGTAACAGATATCAGAGCATACTCTGTAGCCGCCGCCGCCTCTGGGAACTGGGCTCTGATCAGGAATTCGCCGCCGGAAGTGGCAGGGGACGCCGTTGTAGGCTGGGCCAGGGGAAATTTTGATGATCGGCGGTGGCGGGTGGCTCGCAGCTATGTCCACGCATTTCATTTGGTAGATGCTTGGCGCCAAACTCTACAGTGCCTATCAGGTGTTTGTGGTAAGTTCCCTGTGAGTGAAATTTCTTGTTTGTTTCTGCTGTGTGTACTGTTTATGTATTTTTTTTTTTTGGTTTGGTTCAAGAACAATCCAATCGGTAATGGCTTCTAATTAGCTTCTGTAGGGATATATGTAATTGAGGGGTTTGATTTGATTGACCAATAGAAACCAACATCTGGCTTGGTCTAGTTATAATTGTCTCCCCACTCAAACAGCCAAAACATAAGCCTCCAAGGTGCTCTTTTGTTCTGTTCTATGCAGTAGGAGATTCTGCCAATACATTGCTACAGTACAGGGTGGGGGGAATGATATATTGGATTATTGTTTGTTAATATAATGGAAAAAGAAACAAACTTTACTGCATCGTGTTCTTTTCTGAAGAGAGAAAAAATTCTATCAGGATATGGACAAGGAGAAAAGCTTTGAAAACTCTCTGGGTCCTTATTGACAACTTTTCCTCTTTATCAACGTTCAAAAGTTGAGCTGCTAACAGAAGCAGCTAAAGTCTGCATATTCCCAGTGTGGTTTTGGCCTTTGGGATTGCTAGCATCCAATAATAATTAAAATATATATTGTGAATGTCCATGATTCTGGGTTGATGACCATGCATGACATAATCATTTCAATTCTTTTTATTGCTTTTTTCTTATAGTTTCTGTATTGTGTTGAGAACTTGTGAAGCTGGCTTGCTATTTCTGAATAGTAAAGCCAAAGTTGGTAAGTTTTCAGTTTTCTTGTTAAGAACCAATCCTTGGCCTTTTTCTTCAATGACTTTTTTTTCTTCAAGGACTTGATGCTTTGCTATATCAGCTATGGCAGCTTCCTTTATTTTTCTAACACATGGCTTAGGTTTCCAACCAATGAATGGTGGTTAAAGCACCCTGGACCAATATATTTGCTAGTACCAATCTTCTTTGGACCACCTAAAGACAATGATTATAAACCGCATTTCTTCCATCCTGAAAGGGAGGGCAATTGGTGGGTGCATAGACAGATATATTAGATATGTGCGAAGGATGGTGGTTTCTCTTTTGATCCTCTCAATTGTGGGAAGTAACATTATACTTAAGTTTCTGCTACCTACTATGGCATTCAATGGAAAGCTAGCAGCCCATTCTGCTCCACCTTCCCTTCCTTCTTTTAGCCATCATGTCCAAGTTGCCTGAGTCCCTTGAGGTGGGCACAAAAGTAACTTCATCCTTTCGCTCAACCTTTGTTGTGCCATTGTTTATGTGGATGTCATGCTTAACCATGCATCCATCCAAACCTTATTAGAGTAGGATCTAACTATTTTAGCAAAATGGGACAGTGATGTTAATGCTTCCTATTTATACACCAGGTGACACAACCTTTTTTCTGGTTCCATACTACTGCTCCATCATTTATGATCCTTAGGCCACCAAATAGTCATTGTGTGACACCTCAACCTTTTTTTCCTCCATATTATACCGTGCATTTATTTCTTCTTGCTTCTTGTATGTTTTTCTCCTTGTTAAACTTTTCCCTCTTTGGTAGACATTCCACAGCTCCAATTTTACTTTGTTTCCAATCTTTTCATCAAAACTCCTAGAGAAAGTTTGTTCTGAATTGGAATTTAAGCATTATTGTTATTATTTTTTTTTATGACGGTGAAGGCTGACTAAGAACCAATAATCTAATAATGGGGAGAAAAATTTCATGCTGTGGCCTGTGAATTGGATTTGTCGTTTGTATTAAGGAGTATGGGATCATAATCATAGGAATGCTTCTAGCTTGCTGTGAAGTAGACAGCACAAAAAAAAGTCAAATGTTGAGTTAGGTAGGCATCTTCCTCCATTCGGTTGATGTTCATAATGTTCAATGAAAACTTGGAAGGTCAAGTTCAGTATGTTAGTTAGATCTTTAATGGTATGGAAATGTCATATTAGTTGCCAATAATCACATGTAAATAACTTTCTTGTGTGGTTGGTCAGTAGTATTGCTTTCACTTCAATATTCCACCATTAATTGCAAGTATGCGCATATGGTTGTCACATTGGTATTATTTTGTTGGAATGTACTCATCAGTCACCAACATTCATAAGAACAATTTACAGTATCAAAATAGAAAATAATTTTGACTGAAATTTAAGAACTATGGATGCTATTGTCTGCTTGAGTGATTGCTGATGCATATTAAAAGATTTATTAATGCACACGGCCGTTTTTTGCTGCCAAAAGACAAGGGGGTTAAATCTGACCTCAGTTCTCAGAACTTACAGTTTCTTTGTTTGAAGTGTGTCAGGAGTTTATAGCACAAGGGTGCAAAATGTAAACTAGCAGTCAAAAGAAGAGCTATTTAATGCAACTCCAAACCCATATTTTTTTCAACTTCTTTGTAAGCTCCGCAAGAGCTTCATATGGCATTGCATGCACATAAATCTTAAAGCCAAATGACCTGAATTTCTTTTCTATTGGACAGGTGAACCTACCACGTTCTGTGTCTGGAAGGTTTTTTTACGGACTGGTGAAGATGATGGCCTCCTTTTTGGCCTAAACTTAAAGAAGAGGTAAGGTCTCTTTAATTTTGTCCGTGAATTTTGAAGATGAATTATTCTCGAGTTGCTACACAATTTGCCATTTTCTCTCTTCCCTTTGTTCATACATATGATGATGAACAAATTCCCTAGAAATTTTAGCCAACTGGTGTTGCCGGCCGCTACTAGATCAGCCCAGTTTTTGTCCCTTTCCAATGGATTGCTTCTAAACTTTTGCCTATCATATTTCTGTCTTACCTCTTCAAACTTGGGGACCCAGGAAGATTCAATAAATAAGTTAAATGAAACTGCAGTTGCAAGTTTGATTTTTTACAGAAACAGTGGATTTCTTTTTTTTTTGAGAAAATTCTTTAAGCCAAAAATTTCATCTTCTCATCTCACTCTATGTTGTCACCAGAAACTGTTTCAGTCAAAGGCCATTAGATAGCTGTTCCTTGGATGATTGTGCATACTGAGCCGCTAGATGCCAACCAGTCCCTTCTCAAACTCACCTTTTCTCATCCTAATCTTCTCTGTCTTTCTTTCTTTAAGATTGTGGGGGAGCAAAGTCACAGTAAAGGTGGTTAATTTCTTCAAGATAAAGCATATTGCTGGCTGGCATGCCCTCTTAATTGATTCTAGGAAAAGAAGACTCCCAGAAAAATGAAGTTTATGAAACTTGGAACCCGGCAAGATACCTTCTATACAGAAGAGGCTACAAGGTATATTACTGACTTACTGAATCTTCCAAAAGAGCATCAGAATCAGGAAATTCTTATGATAAGTGAACTGACTGCAAAGCTATATCTACTCGGATATTTTGAATTCGCTTTCGAAATGCAGGTCCTTAGCATCAGAAATCTCCAGTGACCTTGAAATCAGAATCAACGGTATTACTTACCTGCTCCACAAGGTACGAATTGATGAAAAAGCCACAATGCTATCATCTAGATTTTGGTATCCCTATACTCACAACTGATTTCGCTGTTCTTAGCTGCAGTTTGCACTCCTTCCAAGATGTGGGCTCTTACAAAGACTCTGTTCTGGTACTCCTGAACCTACCACTGTTACAATGGAGCTCCATGACATTCCTGGAGGGGAAGAAGCATTCGAACTCTGTGCCAAGTACTGCTATGGAATTACGATCAGTCTCAGTGCTCATAACTTCGTGCAAGCATACTGTGCTGCTAAGTTCCTTCGCATGACAGAATCGGTCGATCAAGGCAATTTTGTGCTTAAGCTCGAGGCTTTCTTCAACTCTTGCATCCTTGAAGGTTGGAAGGACTCCATCATGGCTCTCCAGACAACGGTGAAGCTGAATGAATGGTCCGAGAATCTGGGGATCATCAGGAGATGCATTGACTCCATTGTTGATAAAATCCTCATGCCTCCTGCTAAGGTTGGTTCTGGCAGGTTTCTATCCTCTCCCCTTCTTTTCATTGTTTTAGTGACCATTCAGCCATTTTACATCTTCAAAAACTTCCTCCCTATTTGCTTGCAACTATTTGGTGACCAAAACATTGCAGGTCAGATGGTCATATACTTACACAAGACCAGGGTTCAACAAGCACGAGCAATCCGTCCCAAAAGATTGGTGGACAGAAGACATATCAGACCTCGACATAGACCTCTTCAGATGCATCATTACAGCTCTGAAATCAACGTACATGCTGCCGCCACAGCTCATTGGAGAAGCATTACACGTGTACGCGGCTCGTTGGCTTCCAGACGCCACGAAAACTCGCCCTTTGGAAAGCTCAGAGCCGAGAGAAGTAGTCTCAGACAAGGAAAGTCAGAGAAGAGTCCTTGAAACCATCGTGAGCATGATCCCAGTCGACAGAGGCTCAGTCTCCATCGGCTTTCTTCTCAGGCTTCTTAACACTGCAAATTACCTGGCCACGTCTCCTGCTACAAAGGCAGAGCTCATAAGGAGATCAAGCGTGCAACTTGAGGATGCAAATTTGAGCGACTTATTGTTCCCTTCACATTTGGGTCAGCAGGTTTATGATATTGACTCAGTTGCAGCTGTGCTTGAGAGTTTCTTGGTGGTTTGGAGACGTGTGTCGCAAGAAGCTTCTGTGGAAGAGAGTCAGGTTGTGGCATCGATTAGGAGGATTGGAAAGCTTGTTGATTCTTACCTTCAAGTGGTGGCAAAAGATCCCGACATGCCCTTGTCGAAGTTTGTTTCTCTTGCTGAAGCTCTGCCAGATGTTGCAAGAAGAAACCACGATGAGCTTTACAAGGCCATCAACAACTATTTGAAGGTATGGCTCATATCTCATAAACTACAACATAAACTAGAATTTAGCTATATGAAGGAACAACGCCAATAAATATTGGTCAACTCGAATGAATTATGTCTGAATCGTGTCGAATCTCCATCCTTACTAGCCCATATCAATTGCTTAACAACAAAAACTCTGATCTTATGAAGTTTCTAAATTCCCGATTACTTTCTCAATCAATGTCGAATCAGGAGCATCCTGATTTGAGCAAGGCAGATAGGAAGAGGCTGTGCAGGACGTTAGACTGCCAGAAACTGTCACCGGAAGTTCGAGCCCACGCTGTCAAGAACGAGAGGCTGCCACTAAGAACCGTCGTTCAAGTTCTCTTCTTTGAGCAGGAGATCAAAGGTGGTGGCGGTGGTTCGAACAACAGAATGTTGTCTCAGGAACTGTCCTTCAAAGGAAAGCAGCCGGCACCAACAGCAGTGGCTGCTGCTGCTGAAGATCTGAGTAGTAAGCTACATTTGAAGAGTACAACATCAGAGAGCAGCAGCACAAGGAGCAATAAGCATGAGAGGATGAAAAGACTAGATAGTAGAAAGGGGAAGGTGGAAGATGAGAGGAATAATAATATGGTGGTGAGAGGAGAAATAGAAAAAGAAGAAGAAGAGGTTGAGACGGGGAAAGAAGGAAGCAAGTTGGATAGGAAGAAGATGATGGGGAGCAGAAGTGGATCATCAGACCATGGAAGGGATAAAGGTAGGGATAGATAGGTGAGGCTGCAGAAGAGTAGTTGTTCATTATGAGAGCCAAACCAAGTTCATAGTTGGTAGTTTCTGTTCTTTTGTTTGTGTAAAAAGTGAAGAGAAAAAGAAAAGCAGAACAAGGGAGTTGTTTATGTTGGGCAGTAAAAAATTAAAAATTGTAGAGTTCCTTTTTATATTATATGAGAGACCTTGTGATCGAATTGATCAATAATGTTCAAACTAGTTCTTTTTCATTGAGACTGTAACTGTAGAAATGCCATGCTAAAATAGTCACAAAATCATCTCTGTTTAATCACTTAGTACACAATCTTATCTAATCTAATCGATGACAGAGTAGAGCAGAGCAGGGCAGCAGCGGCAGCAGCAGCAGTGGTTTCAGAATGTTGAGGATAAGAAAGGAAGTTGGTTACCCTCCTCGTAAAATCATTTGGGCGTTTTGATTCGTTGGTATATGTACTATGTAGTAGTCAGGCTTAGCTTGGTGAATCAAAAATAACCCTCGGGAAAGAGAGAGGAAAAACGATGGAAGAATCTGCTCCAGCTCCATCTTCACCCAAAAATCAAAAGACGGAATCAGGTCGAGTTGATGAGCAGCAACAGCAGCTTATTGGTGCGGCAGAGCCGGTGGAAGAGAAGCCAACAGACGACGTCGAAACTTGGGAAGATGGTGATGATGATGAGGAGGAGGCCAGAAATAAGCTACTGGCCGACATTAATTGCAGCTCGAGGATCATCATAGTGGGTGTAGCTAAGCTAGCCATGGATTCAATGTTCACTGCATGCATGCATGCATCCTTAATATCATCGTTGTTTCGTTTTTGTTTCTTCTTCTGACGGCATACATCGAGCTAGCTAGCTAGGGTTTTATTCGTTTCATGGTTAAAGCTGAATCATCATGCATGGTTGTCGCTGGATCGAATTCTTTGCTTTACTTTGTCTCGATCGATCTGTGGTCTGTCCTGTGGAATTGATCATTAATTCTTTCCTTCATATATTTGATGCTGAAATCGGTGGTCCTGGTGAATTTGGCATTGTATAGTTCGATATCCGATGATGAGGAAGATCAAGAAATCAGGAAGAAGGAAACTGCAAGTTGGTGTGAAGTATGTGGTCGTTGAGGCCCTTTTTAGTCATCCGGTTCTGTTTCATCTTGCAATGGTCTACCAAAGAGGAAGGAAAACGACACTTCCACTTAGTGATGGCAATTTCAACCCGCCCCGCGGGTATTACCCGACCTGACCCGTGATGGGGCGGGTATTACCCGACCCGCAGTAGCGTGGGGCGGGGCATGGGTATCTACTTCCGACCCGCCCTGCCCCGACCCGCCCCGTTCTAGACTCATTTTATCTCAATTTCTTACAATATCTATACATATTTCTCCTATTTTGACTTTTCTTCAACTAGTTAGAGTCGATCTTTCAACTTGTTAGGCTCAATTATCCATTCTATTATCAATATTTTTAATTCTTAAAGTGTTTTTACCTACGTTTTATTGTAAAAAGTAAAATTTACTTGTATTTTTCTTGAACAACATGTAAGAGTGGGTCGACCCGCCCCGCCCCGTACCCGCGCGGGTTTTACCCGCCCCGACCCGTAATAGCGTGGGGCAGGACATGGGAATTGAGGTACCCGCCCCACCCCGCCCCATTGCCATCACTATTTCCACTCCTCACTTGTTTTTTGTGGAGATGCTCCAATACTATGGCCGGGGATCCAGGTTTTCGCATTCTTGATTAATTGTATCGACATTTGAACCGGGTAAGTGATGAGTAAGTAAATTAGATCGAAGAGATAGATTGATTAATTCTTGCTTAATTATTTATTTGGTGTCCTCTCATCTTATATATCATCATATCACCAATCCTCTATTACTTGTGTACAGCATCATCTTCTCGCGTTGCCGGGATGTAGTACTGGATTCATTCTATATATGTTATGTCTCTATTCAATATAGAGTGCTAGCTAGTTTATTCACTTTGATGATTATTGATTATAGATAGATAGATATTTGAAGTTAATAATATTGTTGATCATTTTGTTGCATGTAGATCTTCTCCGCAAAGGTTGCGTCTATTTCGAGGAAGGTTGCATCCATCCTCCTGTGGAACATTGCAAGTATGGTATGAATTCGATGGATGATCATAACAAGTTCTTATTATACCATTAAGTGACCGATCCGTACACCTCCGATTCAGACGAAGAAACAAGTTGACGGGGGACCAGCTGAAGTAGTAGATTCATATATATATGTTAGTTGGTAGCTATCGATCGACCAAACTTTGTTCAACTTCTATACTCTACATCTCCCGATAAGGGCGTTCAAACTTTTATCTCGTGTTGGTATGTGTGATTAATTATGTATTGCGCGCTATTACAAGTGGTAGCTAGTCACAACAATCGTGACAAGGGATTAGCCACTGTCGTTCTTTTACCCCAATCTAGCTAGCTCAATCAACACTTATTATTGATCACTCATCAATCAATTATCTCAATATGTGATGTTGGATGATCTAGTTCGAATATTGGCTTTACATATCAACCCATTAAAGCATGAACCAAAATTTTGCCACAAGGCTCCCTCAATCGAGATTAGGGCATTATTGAAAAGCTTCGTCGCCCAAAGACCTAACTCAAATAATAATGACTACGTTCCCTTGCATTTAGAGACCAATTATCCTCTCTCAAAGCTTATGGTAGCTAGGCCTAAGAAATTCCTGTTTAAATCAGGAGAGTTTTTAAGTAAATAAGATTCTTGGTTGATAGCCCTGGGGCAGCAGATAGTGATTACTGACATGTCAGTAATAAATAGGGACCGTAGATTTAAGAATCAGGCAATCGTGTGGTTGGGCCGGATGCTGAGTGGAGGAAGGGTATTTTTGTCCGTTTATACATTAAATTTTTTATTTTATTTCGTATTTAATGGTTGCATTTTTAAAGAAGGAAAGAGAAATCACTTCTCTGCAGCTTTCTATTTTCCTTCTCTCTTCCTTTTTCTCTCTCAATCTCTTTTTCATATTCTCTCTTCCTTTTCTCTCTCAATCTCATTTCTAGATCTAAATCTGCTCTCTTCTCTTCTTCTTTATTTTCTTTCCATAACGAATGAAAATTGCAGCCACTCTTTTTCATTGCATTTCTTCTCTTCATCATCTCGTTGCCCTCAATTTCGATCTTTCTCATTTTTTCGGCATTTTGGTGTTCTTGATTGCGGAAGAGGAAATGAGAGGCGACACAAGACGATTTTTTTCTCTACCTCCTTCTGTTTTTTTTTCTTTTAGATAATATATATTGATATTATAACTCTATACCATATGGTATTCGGTGGTAACGAATTATATATTGATATTACCACACTATACCATATGGTAATGTATGGTATTGTGAGGTAACGAATTATATATTGATATTACCACACTATACCATATGGTATTATGTGGTAACGAAATATATATTGATATTACCACACTATACCATATGGTATTGGGTGGTAACGAAATATATATTGATATTACCACACTATACCATATGGTATTGGGTGGTAACGTAATATATATTAATGTGGCAAGTTTTTTCATACCATATGGTATGGTCAATACCAGTCAATACCATATGGTATAGACTGGTAATAACTGACAAATTTTTTTTATGTCCAAAAAATATCAAAGTGGATATCATTTTAAAGAGCACAATTAATCTGATCTAACTGTGCAAAAAAAATTAAATTCCGACTTAAAACAAGTGAGAAATCGTCTGTTAAAGATTAAGAGAAGGAAAATTAAAGGTTTTTTGAAGAGAGAGAAGGCGCTGATGTGGTCCGGTCAAAAGTCAGCGTTAGCAATAAATAGAGCTAGGTGCAATTTTACCTTATTGTCCTTCTGCATTTAATTTAAATAAAAAAAGGACTGACACGTGGAGACAAAAGAAGAGGTTACTGATGGGTTACTCACCCATCAGTTACTGACATGATCTAGTCCCCCTAGCTAGCTAGAATAATTCTCATGTGGGTCTAAGAGTAGGCAGCTTTCACCCAACCCTTTCCTTGTCGAGGCAAGATGTTGGAGACTCCATGATGTGTGCAACAACTCTTCTGGGTCCAAGCTTGAGTCGGAATAAGTCATTCGTATTAAGTTATGTGAATCTTGTACAATGTGTAAGTATCAAAATTTCTTTTAAATACAAGCACTTGAGAATTTTATATATTAATTGGTGTGAATCGTAAAGTTCAAAACATCACATATCATAATCGATTTCTAAAAATTTTACAACTAATAGTAGTCTCCTAGGTTCAATTCTCCCAGTCTACCAAAAACGATTTTATAACGGAAGAACTTGGTATTGTCTACAAGATTTTGAACAATAACTAATTGTTAAAATTAGTTCAACTTTGAGCTCTAACTCCTAATTACTCATTTTTTTTAATAAAATGCTCATAGAATCTTTACTAATACAATGATGTTGAGTATTTCTTAAAGTCAGTCGAACCATTTCGTATTAGTTTACAATATGCATTATTCATGTGTTTAGTTGTGAGCATATGATATATAATTTTCTCATACTTTTTGTATCAATACATCACAATCATATCACCATTATAACATTTGATCTTTATTATTAATTAATAACTCCTATAATCACCTAATTGCGATCTTAGTCTTTTACTAATTATTCTCATTTCTATTCCTAACACAAATACTTTTGAACAACTAAAGAAACATACAATTCCTATATGAACAAACCAAACCTATTTCAAAGATAAAATAATTGGACAGAAGAACAAAATGTGTCAAAGAAAAACCATCAGTTAAAGAGAATCTTTCGGTAGCCGCTGAACCGTTAATAGGCCTTTCTGTTTCTTCTATCAAATCTGCAGCTTTCTTTACTGTTCTGTGCATTGTCGTTACCCTTTACCTTCTTTTCCCCTTTATTCTAATGGCAATAAAATAATATCAGTCCCAATCATTCACTTGCTCATACATCAATGGAGGAATAACACAACTTACAAATCTTGTTTGTTTTTTCCCTTTTCCCTTATTTTATTTTATTTTATCTCTTCCACTTGACGTACATCTCCTACAAGGCTTCTTTTCTTCCCCTCTCGATCCATAGAGACACCGATAAACCGCAGATGTCTCCGAATCTCAACTCTTCCTCTTCCCTTATCTCTGCTTCTGCTCAAAGGTGAGCCCTTTTCACTCTCTTCTATTCGGTGTTGCGCCGTTTCTCTTAGATAGGTGCTCTCGATAGCCTCTGATCCCTTGTGGGTTTTTGTATATTGGCGGGTTGTGTTCCTCTGGATCGGAAAGATTGTGTCTTTTCTCGCGGTGAATGATCGTAGGCTACTTTGTGAGGTTTTAGTTGAATTGGAGAATTGTTCATCTCGAATGGTGTTTCTTTTTGTTTTGAGCTGAGATTCGATCCATTTTGTACTGATATTACCAATTGTATGTTTGTTTCGCTCAATTATGGATGAATGATATCTGTGGAACTCAACAATGGTGATAGGTATGGATTGTGCTGATATCTGGGGACAAACATGGAGCAGTTCCTAGTCGGATTGAAGCATTTGTGTGCGGCAGTTGCGAATTGTTGTGATGCTGATTTGTATAAGCAACTCAGAGGGCTGCAAGATCCAGAGGCTCTTGCAAGAGAAACAGTTTGTATGTCTATCTAACTAACTACCCTTTTCATGTCTCCTTCCCTTTGTAAAGTTATCAATTTTACGGGCACTGAGGCAAGGTAGAATTTCTGGTTGTGTGTGCAAATTGTAGCTAGTAAATGTTGTTGCACACTGTGAGTAAATTCTGGTCCATTGAATGACATGGTGTGTTTTCGGTGAATGCAGTCAGTGTTAGCGAAATAGAAGCACTTTATGAGCTCTTTAAGAAGATCAGTAGCGCGGTGATAGATGATGGTTTAATAAACAAGGTAAGAAAAATCATTCATAATGAGGACTTTAGTGGTTAGGCTTATACATTTGCTTCTCTTTGAGTACAGCAATCGCTCAGTATTATGAACATTTTTGTTGCAGGAAGAATTTCAGTTGGCCTTATTTAAAACGAATAAGAAAGAGAGCTTATTTGCTGACCGGGTATTCTTCTTTTCATATAACCTACAGACTGTCACTTTTTTTTTCTTCTGTCCACTTCTGATGTCCTTTCCTTTTTCTTATGTGATGCTGAGCTTTTCTCGCCAGAGTCTAACTCTTTGATCCTATCTGAATCTTTTGAAGGTATTTGATTTGTTTGACTCGAAGCATAATGGTGTGCTTGGTTTTGAAGAGTTTGCGCATGCCTTGTCAGTCTTTCACCCCAATGCACCTATTGATGATAAGATCGAATGTAAGTGGCTAGATTCATGCTTCATATAAGCCACATGTTTTTTTCTTTCTCTCACGCCCATTTTGTGCCTACAGACCACCTGCGAGGTTATGGTTCTTTGATCTGTCGAATTCTCCAAAACAAAAAATGTCTCATTATAATACTTAGATGTATCTGAAGTTGCCAAACTTGTTATCCTCTGCAGTTTCATTCCAATTGTACGATCTCAAACAGCAAGGCTTCATTGAGAGGCAGGAGGTATGAAATGCTAACACTCATTCCATCTTTTGGCTAGAAGAAGACTCATAATGAACTGTTCAAGATACGGCAAAATGTGATCTGATGCAGTTCCGTAGGATTGAGTTAACTTCTCTTGATTATCCAAAATTTTCATGGTGAATCGCTAGAAAAAACTGAATGTCGTCTAGACCCATTTGTATCAAGAATCAAGATTATGACACTTAAAAATTCCTTCATGTTATGCCCTTTTTCGTGTTAATGGATCGAAAGTTTCTCACTTCCTTCATTACAAGATCAATTCCTTAGAAATCCCTTTGATGATTGTCAGGATTAATCTGTGCAGGTGAAGCAAATGGTAGTGGCCACACTTGCTGAATCCGGTATGAATTTGTCAGATGATGTGATTGAAAGCATCATTGACAAGGTACTACTATCGCATCTAATTAATCTATTTGAATGCTGCTAAATTGTTCGCACGTGTTGTCAAGATGTCATGTTTCTTATATTGCATATCTGAAACTCGGGATCCAGTATGGTTGCTGATGCATGTTTTGTATTTAGACGTTTGAGGAGGCCGATACCAAGCATGATGGTAAGATTGACAAGGAAGAATGGAGAAGCCTTGTCTTGCGGCATCCTTCACTTTTGAAGAACATGACCCTTCAGTATCTCAAGTGAGCTTTAACTTTTCAAATTTCCAGTTTTTTTGTATTCGCGACTGGTCTACTAACCTCATATTGTTCTTCTCTAATAGGGACATCACGACAACATTTCCAAGTTTTGTGTTTCACTCACAAGTCGATGATACATGATCTTCAAGTTTCCTTTTGAAGGAGAAGAGAAATGTAGGAACCGCGAGATTTTTCGTTCTGGTTTCTTCTTTTGTGCAGAGTTTCGCCGATAGGAAGAAGCAAAATTTCATTCGTACCGAGGGCTTGGATGGGAAGCTTTTTGTGCTCTGATGAAAAATTGAGATGCAGTTCTTTCTTTCTTTGTTTTTTGGTTCATTGTGTAATGCTGTGTAAGGACAAAGGTATAGAAAGTTAGAAAGCTTTGCAGTTGCCTTGGATTTTTTTTTTTTTTTTTGTTTGTTACTATGTGAAATAGATTGGAACAACTCCACCAGATTTTTGGAGTGATATAGCTTAAATGTTTTCATGCTCATTCAAGCAGAAGGACAAGATGGTGAAGTATATGATTGACCGGAAGGAGGATGAAAATCCTACCGAAAATGTATTTGATTCGATTTAGTCTGATTGTGACTTGGTCTATTTATCTGTGTAGTTTGCAGAGATCAGATAACCTATAAATCCAGTCAAATCTTACTCAAATGTTGATTCGATTCAGCTGAATTTGTGCTCACCCTAATCCTGCTTGAACTTTGGAACACACTAACACTGCACATGAGAGAGGGAGGGAGAAGATGTATCATGATCTGAAACTTCCCTTTTATTGATTGTATTGACACACTACAGAAAAAGCCTGCACAGCAGTTCTGTCAAATGAAACTATGATATTGCAGCAGTCAAGGGAACTCGGTTCCCTCTTTCAAACAGATCGGAAACTTAATTCAACTACACAACAACATCTGATATGTAAGCATTTAACCTCTTTGCTCATAGCAATAGTAGCTGCAATCAACAGAATTTGCCAAGTCCTAGTTTCATTCCTGTATGCTGCTCACCCATATAATCTCTTCTTCCTCCACGGACTCTTCATTGTTCCTATGCAACCCCATACTTCTCTCCAGAAACCCTCTCTTCATCAACCTCGCATACTTCGCCCGGACACTAACAAGAGCATGCTTCTCCTGGAGCTCTCCACGATCATATCCTTCTCTAAGGACAACAGTCTGAGTATCACACTTCTTCGATATGTAAAACACACCAGGATGGCGCTCGAACACCTTAGTAAACTTCTGAGGCAAACGCAATGCTGTCCTTAGATTGCTGACATTCTTCCTCTCAGTCTTCTTCTCCAATGTCAGATGAAGCAGCTCATGAAAGACTCCCACAATCCTCTTCTCGGACACATCTGTCCTCACATCCAAGCTCGATGGATCAACATAAGGCGAAGTATAAGGAAGCTTCTGCCACTCTTCTAACCAAACCATGCTCTTTCTTTTTAACCCGAATCCTCTGGTGAACCCAACTGGAAACCTTAAGCAACCATGTTCTAGCTCTTCTTGGGGAGCCTTCCTCTGCAATTGTGATATAGCAAGTTGATCATCCCAGAATCGGAGCTTCAACCCTACACGATCATCAGGGAAGCGAACCAAACAGAACTTATATGGATGGTGCAATACTAAGGAATCATGGTACTGGTAAGGCAACCCCAAGTCCCATTTCAGCTGGTCAATGGTTTGGAAAGGAAGAGACCTGTCCTTCGTGAGCATGAGCAGCTTGCAGAGCCTCTCAACAAGATCGTTTCGATTTTGATCAATTGCATTCTGCTCCTCCTGGTGGAGATCCAATGCCTCAGGGGTCAATTGGAAGGAAGGAACCCGAGTTCCACCACTGTCGAGAATGTGGTATTCATGGAATATTGTTGGGTATCTCCTAAGGAAAGTTGAGAGCTTGAGATCGAGAGGCAAACCTAGTTGGCCACGATGCTTGGTGAGGGAGTAAACAGGGAGGGAATGGCTGGGAGCAGATGATATTATGGAAACGAGAAAGCAGGCAGCTTTCAGATCGCCCTGGCCAGAAACGACCCTGTCTAAGACACTATCTTTAACCCATTTCAATTTCACATTCACTAAGCTGAAATTCTGCTGCAAGCTGAATGCTTTACGACAGCCATGGAGGAAACCGGAAACGTTCCCCCGTCGCAATGAAAACATGAGAACAATAAGAACTACTCACCGCTTATTGACGAAAATGGGAGAAACAAAAGCAGAAGCGAGCATAATGGAATTCTGGGTTGTCGGATTTAATGGGAAAGGAAGGAAATTGTGTGTAGTTTGGAGAGCGGAGGAGTTGAATCTGCGACTGCCTGCCAACTGTTTGTAGAAATGCGTGAGACAGAGATGCCCGGGAGGCGAGAGCGGGAGGTGGATAATGGCGGGAGAAGAGTGAAAGAAGACGAAAGACCGGTCCATCGGGAGTACAGTGATCGTTTCTAAAAAAAAAAAAAAAAAATCCGAGTACAGTGATTGATAGGCGTAAAATTCAATCAATATTCAATATGTTCAATTGATTGAAAAGGGAACGGAAGCTCTCACGCCGCATATTAGTATCTCCCACCGCTATAAAGCAGAAATCGCCACTTGCTCCCGCGCTTTCCATCTCCCATCCCACCACACAAAGGCTTCGTCGACGTAAAAAGGAAACCCACAACGAACCAAACGTCTTCGGCGCCAGTCCCTGTCAGTGTCAGATACGATACGACCCTCTGTTCACTCCCAATGTTGGCTATGTAATGCAAAGCTTCTCCCTTTCCTCACTCTCTCACTCAGAATTCAGAAGCTAACTCTCTGCTATAACTCCGACGAACATTTTTCAACCAGAGCCCCGGCAGCCATGGCGGACAAACATTACCGGGTTGGATACGCCCTCGCTCCCAAGAAGGCGAGCAGCTTCATCCAGCCGTCCCTCCTCGACTACGCCGCCGGCCGCGGCGTCGACCTCGTCGCCGTCGACCCATCAAAACCCTTGACCTCACAGGGCCACTTCGACTGCATCATCCACAAATTCTACGACGAGGATTGGAAGCTCCAGCTCGAGGCATTCGCCGGGGAAAACCCTGATTCCGTGATCGTCGACTCGCTCGTGGCCGTGGAGAAGCTCCACAATCGCGTCTCCATGCTCGAGGTGGTGAGCAAGCTGAAGCTCGATCGGAAGGAGCGGGCTGAGATTCCCCGACAGGTGGTGGTCTCGAATTCCGCCGAATTGAAACAGAGCGAGGCGGTTAAGGAGCTAGGGTTTCCGTTAATCGCCAAGCCGATGGTAGCCAACGGAACAATTCTGTCGCACAAGATGTATCTAATCTTCGATCGTGAAGGATTGGCTGAGCTGGAAGAAGCGCCGGTGGTGCTGCAGGAGTTCGTGAACCACGGCGGCGTGATCTTTAAAGTCTACGTCGCCGGTGGCCATGTTCAGTGCGTGAAGAGGAAGTCGTTGCCGGACATTACGGATGACAAATTGGGGGCGCCGCCTCTGAAGGGCTCCCTCCCTTTCGCTCAGATCTCCAGTCTGGCCGATGGCAGCGAGTCGGAGTTCGCCGGCGTCGAGATGCCACCGGAAGGGTTTGTAGAGGAAGTTGCTAGCGGGTTGAAGGAGGCAATGGGGCTGCATTTGTTCAACTTTGATGTGATTAGGGATAGTGGAGATGAGAATAGGTATCTCGTGATTGACATCAACTACTTCCCTGGGTATGCCAAGATGCCGAATTACGAGCAGATTCTGACTGGTTTCTTATTGGAGATCTTGGGAGTGAAGAAGGAATAAAAATGTGGAGAAGATGGTGAGAATGGTGCTTTAAGGAAACAAGCATTGGTGTCATTGTAGGCTAACAGGGTTCTTGAAAGTTTGTTTCTTTCTCTGTGTTTCGAAATGCTGTTCAAGGTTTGGGATGGTGGTAAGAAACGGTGGATGATGAAGATCCACCCATTTGATTCCAAATGTTTCATGTTTATGTTGTGCAATAGCTTTCCTAGCTAGTCAAAGGGCCCATTTTGTTTGTGCAACTGTAACAGCAATGGTTTCTATTTGTGCAATGCAATGGAGTTTCTCTTTTTCCCAATGATTCGTCTTTGCAAGAGTCTCCCTTATAGTTCCCTTTTCTTTCCAGGGTTTTTGCGTTTCCACTAACAAGCTACATCCATGAAGAGTTTGCATATTCTTCTGATGATTGATTGACAGATTAACTCATCCGGTTGAAGCTGTTCATATGAAATAGGTCACATTCTTCCACACTTTCCTAGATCCTGCGGGATTAGGAAGTTACTGTTCTCGACTTTCAGTACCATATCATTGATGCAACTGATGTCTATTGTATGGCTTTAGAGATTCCCCCCAAATAAAGTTGTAGATTCAGAGACTTGACTTTTGGTTAGGGGGTAGCACGCAACATGAACTCAAATCTAACTGGTAGTGTTGAGACTTTTAACAGTTGACTGTACATGGTTTTGGCAATCAGTGAATAGTAGGGATTGGAACTCTTGTGTTTTTCAGCAATTAGCATAGCTTCCATTTTTTCATGGAATTTTTGGTTGTTCAAACAAGTTCGCCAAACCAAACGTTGTTCACATAACTATGTACATAGGAAATGGTAATTGGAACAGTTGTCAACTGCATCTGCGAAAACAAAAAGGCCTTAAGTTAGGCTGGTCATTGCTATCCTCCTCCAACTAGTTTGTCTGCCTCTACAAAATCCAGAAAAAGCTGCTCTCACATGCTCTCCTACTAGTTCTTCCAGCCAAAGTGCCACAATCCTGTTCATCAAGTTTTCATGTATCAATTGGTATATCCTACATAGCGAATTGCTAATAACCAGGCATACAGAATGAGCAAACTTTACCACTCAGACTGAAGTTGAATCCACTTTCCGAAGCGGTTTTATCACCATCAAAGCTACCTCCAACGGTTCTTTTAATATGCTTTTCTTGGACTGCAATGTTTGAATATAAAACGCATCAATCTGGACCAATGGTGCCAAGAAAAAAAGTGATGCAATTGATAGGAAATCAACTCGGCTATTATCCTAACAGCCAAATTCGTAAGCTTTGGCTGCTGAGTTGAGACATGTATTGCTCATGCAAATAATACAGTGAATCCGATGACGTGTTGTACCTTCAAGGAAGGAACTAATGCAAACACTTCTTCAGCAGTCTCAGGGCAAGCATTGGCAATCACGCTTATCTGCATCCATAAAATTAAGCTGAACATGTTTACTGGCTTATGCCTCTCCTTAAGTAGTAAGGATTGGACTTCCAAAAGAGAGTTCAAGGGAGATACCTCTCCATCAACAACACCATGCTTCTTGAGAGTACTGGGTAACTTAAGTTAAGAGATCCACAATGAATTGAAACACTGAATTGAATATTATTTGCTATAAAAACGAGTGTTATGTGAGAGGCTCTAAGAGAGCAAAGACATATGAAGGATACTCTAGAACACGTCTAACGGAGTGAGTATTTGTGTAACGAGCATTAGCCTGTGCGTAACTCAGCCCCTTGTGAAATGAGCTGCCAACCACAAAAAGAGACAGGCTTATCACTTTATGATTCTTCTACCTGATAAAAGAAGCTTGGAGTATTCCTTTACTCACACAGGCAGTTTGATGGTTGCATCTTGAGATAGAAGAGTCATCTGATCCTGTATTCCTTGTAAGATTTCAGCAGCCTCACTGTCCATTAAGCATTTGGCATTCTTCAGACGATCTAGCAAAGGCCAGGAGAAGAAAATGTTAAGGTTTGTTAAACCTATAAAAGGATAATAATCAGAGGAATGAGTTTTGCTGAATTTTTAGGAACAAATAGAGACTACATACCTTGGTCTAACCTAAGCTCAAGTGGCTCCTTTTCTTTTGATTTCGAGGCCTTTCCATTTGCAGTGCTTCCATTACCACCTATATTAAGAACCATAATAGCTTGACATAAAAAAACATATACTATAAAGGCAGCCAAACAAAGAACCGAGGGAACAAGAAGGAAAAGTAAAGGGGAAATGTGGTAAGGAACATAAAAATTCGACCTTTATCAGCTGAGGAACTAGACTTCCCGTTTGACTTTGAGTAATCAAATCTCTCTTCAGGAGAGCCTGAGATACAAAAATGGATGTTTAGAAATAACACTGGAAAAGAAGATGCTAACAATCACACTCCTTCACATCTATAGATGTAATAATAGGATATAGCACACATGGGAAAGAGAAAATTAATAAACATGATCGATGAGCAAAAAAAGACAGCTTTAAGAAAGATAAGAAGGTGTTAACCTCCATTGTTGAACTGAACTTTCCTCCCCTCTTTTGACTTTTGAGAGGAATCATCCTTGCCTATAAAAGGTAGAGAAACAAAGTATTTAAGAAACATAGAGCAAGTTAAATCATCCTCTACTTCAGGTGAAGGTACAAAACGAAGCTAAGCAAGCCGGTGGCATGAAACTGATCTAAACTACCAGTCTCCCATTTCATGCACACTATTCAAGCACCAAAAGATACAAAATTCACAGCTTCATCACAAATTCCACAAACACAGAGGATCACCTGATAACCAAGATAAACAATGTGCGTCTAGAAGCACTTAGCAAAATCATCAGAATAGTGAACCAGAAACAATCCACCACCGAGGGCAACTTCCTTGGATGGAAAATCTGGAAGAGAGTGCTTATGCACCTTCCCAGCAAGCAGCAAGTTAGAAATGGACGGTCAAATATTCATGGGTTATCTCAACAATTCACAGTTTACCACAGCATCTTTCACTGCACCATTCATCTAGTTCAGTATGAAGAACAAAACCATATTCACAGTTCTCTCGCAAACTGGCTTTCCGCAACACCCAAATAAGAAAAATGTCGCTTCCTAAGCAATACTCAAGAGGGGAAAGGGAAATCAAAAGACAGAAAAATGGAAATTTCTTCTTCATCTATCGAAAGCAAATTGAAGAATAGCGCCAAAAAAAAATCCTTACTTGGAGTGGACTTGAGAGAGGACTTAGGCATCGAAACCCCTTTCCCATTTTTCTCCATTGCTATCAGCTAAAAGTTGCTGTGAAGCCAAGAAAACAGTCGAATGATCGTCACTTTGACATGTGTTCCACACTACCCAGAACTCGAATCGAAATCGTCATGTTCATGCAATCAAGTAGCTATGATTTCTAGAGCAAATAACCTAATGGACAACGGACATCATTGGAGAACAGGCGAATGGAATATGGAATGACGAAGGAGAAGAAGCGAAACCGCTGAGAAGCTTACCGAATAGAGATTGCCGGAGATTGGTGGTCGGCGATCGACTGGTGCCGTCAGTCCAGTCCCTCTTCTAGTTGTTCAAGTCGGACGATAACAAATGCTGGCGATTTTCGCATTTTGCATCAGACCAGCTCGGGTATTGTCCAAAAGACGAATAGATACAAAGACCGTTTAGATGTAAATTACAGAAATGGTCATTGAATGTATGCATGTATCTTTTCCGCTGCCACCCGGGAAACTTTTTTAGTACAACAGACACTTATATTATTAGTTTGTCATGGACCAGAGTTACCTAGAGAGCAAGACACGAGAATACCCTTCCTGATGTTGAGCCATTACATAACAATCATGTTTACTGCATCTATGATCTAACCTTTATGTTTGGCCCTGAGTACTAGGAGCATACCCATGGGTATTTATTATCTAATTTAATTGGGTTGGGATATGAAATCCAAATAGATGATAGATGACAGAGTTTGATTGGTTTGTACGCATTTCATACTGGGCGAGGTTGCGGTGATTACTTAGTATATTAGTAATCACCGTGGCTACCATGGATAGAAATGGTATTTTGATTCCCTTACAATCATAACTACCATATTAATTACGTGGATGTTTGGGGAGAGATAATTACGGAAAGTGATTAAACTACCGTATGTCGCTGGTGTAGTTTGGATTAGTAATGTTACGTACTTTGTATAGCTGTATTGGTAGTGATCGGCATTGATAGTGATTTTTAATCTGTAATGATTGTATTGGTACAAATTTAAAGTTGGATTGATTGTGTTGGTATTTATTTGATTGGTGTTGGTATTATGATGACCATTATTGTAATGGTAGTTATTTAGCCTTATTGTGCAAGGTATTGTCGTGTCTGGTTAGTTTGGTATTAACTTCGGTCACATGCATCAATATTTTTTATTGGTTTCGTAGTGGTTGTGTCTTTTCGCATTGGTTTGTCACAATTGATGTGGTGTGTGGGCTTTGCTATTGTTTGTAGCAACCTTATGTACGATAACCAATACCATTCCATAAAACTCGAACAATACCATTACACATATAACAATGAACACTATCGTTCCATACGGTAGATCACTACCAATGCATGATAGTCTCTACAAAACCGCACACACGTACCATACCAAGATCAACAAACAATGCAACCCATCTTGACCACTGGGACGGGATACAATAACAACACACTTAGTGTAGTTATAATAACAACAAGGGTAAAATGATCCATTAACACAATATCTAATAAAATAAAATTCAATTAATATATATTTGCTGGTCGCTTCCCCTTCTCCGCTTTCCCCAATCCCCATCCCTCAACTCCGACCCCAATTCCGCCTCCCTTGTCCCGTCGCTGGGCGGTTCTGCTCTCCCCCATTTAAAAATAAAAAAACAAAATGAGCAGTAAAATAATGAACCGGTCGTACGGTGGTGGTAATTACTCCAAGTTCGATAAGGAAGACCCAGAAGAAGTATTCCACCGGCAGGCTCAGTTCCTTATCTACAAGATGATGCAACGTGCCGACGATTCGCGGCGGAGCGCGTCGTTTAGCCAGACCAAGCTCTGCAAGTTGAAGGTGAGGATCGGGAAGAGGCTGAGAAAGCTGAGGAAGGGCGTGGTTTTGAGCATGTCGGCGGCGAGGTTGAGGATTTAGCGGATGATTAGGATTTAGTGGAAGCGGTTGTTCGGCGGCCGCTCAATCGCCAGCGGCGGCGGTGGTGTTCTTCCTGCTGCTGCTGTAGTTTCCATCTTCCCAAAACCCTGCTCCCGAGCACTTCCCACTCTCAATCCAAGTAGGTCACTCTCATTAACCTTGCTGTGGAGAATATTGTTGGGTACAAGATTCTTGCTATTGTCAACTTGATCAAGGAAGAAAGGTTCAAACTTTCTTATCGTCTCTCCTTTCTTGTCCATATTTCCCATGTGGGTGATTATTGTGAATCGGTTTTGTTTTTTGTTTGTTTAGGGTTTAGGGTTTATGACTGGAGTCAATCTGGTGTTGATAACTTTTGTTGCTGTGTTGTGTGTGTTCTTTGCACCAACTGCAGCAGGACCTGAGATCCCTGAGATCAAAGCTTATCTTAAAGGGATTGATACACCAAACATGTTTGGTGCCACTACTTTGCTTGTTAACGTAGGATTATTCAGTAATCTGGCACTTAAGAACATTTGGTTGTTGGATTGAGGTTAGTGGGTTTCGGCCCAAATTCATTGGATGAGAGATCTAACAAAAATTCACTGTTTCTACCTTTTCAGATTTCGGGTTTTAGTGCTGGTGTAAATGTATCACCAATTCATAATGCCAGACTAGCAGTGATTGAGTTGATGATGTTGATGAAGGAGATGGAAAACATGTGTTATGTTTCACTAATTTGTGGGGGAAATAAAATGAACTCAACAAGACTGCTTCTGTATCACTGAAAGAGAGACTGAGGCATTTTGATAAATCCAATAAAACATACTATAAAACACACCAAAAACCTTGTAATGTAAACCATAAATTCCTGAAACATACCAGAAAAACCATAAAACACACCATAAATGTTTCTAAAGCACACTAGAAATCTCATAATGCAGACTACAAATCGCCTAAAACATACTAGAAACACCACAAAGCAAACCACAAGTCTTTCATAAGCACACCAGAAACCTCCTAATGCAGACCACAAACGTGATAAAAAATCACAAAAAAACACACCAGAAACCTCCTAATGCATAGCACAAATCTCCTAAAACAAACCACAAACCTTACAAAGCAAACCACAACATTTGCGAAAGCACACCAGAAACGTCCTGATGAAAACCACAAACACGGTAAAGCAAACCACAAAAACACACCAGAAACGTCCTGATGCAAACCACAAACGCCGTAAAGCAAACCAGAAACCCCGCAAAGCAAACCACAATTTTTTTTAAAGCACACCAGAAACTTCTTAATGCAAACCAGTTTCACGATAAAGCAAACCACAAATAGCATAAAAAAATACGAGAAACCAAACCATCAATCTCACAATGCAAACCATTATATCTGGTGGTCGTTGACCGTTGACCGATCAACGAAAATCGTTGACCAAACTCTGATGACCGTCGTTGAGTAGATTCCGGCGTCGATAGGCATATTCCGTACCCTGATAGACCGTCATTTACACATGTTTTTACCCCCGTTCTTACACCGTTTGAGGTGTTGATTCTCGTGTTTTAGGCCGATTTCACGCTAGGTTGTGCTTGTTTGTGATATTTCAGGTCCTAGTACGTGAATGAAGGCTTAGGAGCGAGTCTGGGGTCGATTGGACGAAGAACGGACGAATGGCGAGGTTTTTGGGGAGCTGCACGGGCAGACCAGAGGGGCTGCACGGCCGTGCACGGTTGCAAGCTGGCCGTGCGCCTCATGCCGAGGAGATGCACGGGCAGGCCCTGAAGATTGCACGGCCGTGCACCTGGCCGTGCAAGAAGCCTGAGTTCAATTAAGGGATACGCTGCGTTTCATGGTGCACGGCCAGAATGGTGAGGTGCACGGCCGTGCACCCTGGCCGTGCAACTCGGGAAAACCCGGTTTTAAAGCCTAATCCGAGCCAGAAGTGAGAGAAGAGTGTTTTCAGAGCAAAAACAAAGCCCTAGAGAGAGAAAGTACGAAGAACACATCCTAGAAGCTGTCTTAGAGCTGGATTTCATCGAATCGAGCCTGGAGATCGTCATAGGAGTGAAAATCATCGTCCCGGAGCAGATTATCCTCATCGTTATGAGTATGACTAATCCGATTCTTGTTTTCTCTTCTCTCTCTATGGAGTAGAACCTCTCTTTCACTTGGGGATGAAGAACCCTAGTTCTATGTGTTAGGGGATTGATTGTAATGACTTGGGATGATACTACTGTTTGATTTTAATCGAATGATGCATGTTTCATGAATTGATTTGAGTCTGATCAGCTTGTCTCAATTTCTGCTTCAACCTGAGATAGATAGAATCTGATTAGGTTGTTAGAGCCTCTTCATTCGATAGTAGGAGACTGGTTATACGAGAGTTAGCCAGTTTACTGCTCTGTACTGGAATCTAATTCCAGTAGTGAATTTCTGTTCTTACTGCTTCAGCTTTCTATCCCGGTGAAGACTAGTCGTCTGCCGGGTAGTTAGACTGAGAGGGCTTGGTCAGCTTAAGAGATTCCAAGCTACTGTCGGATCTTCCGCAGTCTAATCAACAGTAAATCAACCCAGGGTAAATTGCAATTGAAACCTAACTAAAGAGCTAGGGGGATTCATTCCCGAGTGACTCTTTCCTGCTTAAGAAAACCGATTAATTTTCTGCTTTATTTCTGCTTTTAGTTTAAACAACAATCACTTACTCTAGTTGGCTAGATAACAGAGAATCACTGAGTAAGCAGTAGATCTAGAGCCCGGGTTGATAATATAACTTGCCTGGTACTGCATTCCCGGTCTGCGATTACACTTGGTCGCAGATTGGTGTTGTGTTTTGGCGTGTCAAGTTTTTGGCGCCGTTGCCGGGGACCCTCTAGGTTATTGGGGAAACGTGAGAATTTGTTACTCTAGCTTTTATTTTCTGCTTTTTATTTCTTCCACCTGTGTGCCTTCACGGGTTGTTTCTGCTGATTGTGTGCAGGTAGTGCATGACCCGTAGCCAGTCGGGAGATCTACTACCACTAGACCAGGAGCTTGAACGAACCTGCAGAAACTTCAAGCGGGCTCTAAAGGCGCGACTGGCTACGGAGGAGGCGCTATCACAGCTGCAGTTAGAGGAGGAAGAAGAAGAGATGGCTGAACCAGGGAACCATGATGTGATCCCCGAGGAGCAGACCATGGGCTCCTACTGGACCGCTAGAGCTGCGGACATGAGGTCACCCATTCAGCACCCTCAGGTCCCAGCCAACAACTTTGAGGTGAGCACCTCCGTGATCACCATGCTGCGCGGTTCAGTAGTGTTCCGTGGTAAGGAGGGAGAGTGCCCTCGATCACATCTCAGGTGATTCCACGAGCTCATCGATGGAATCAAGATCAATGGGGTACCAGCAGATGCCATCCAGCTGAGGTACTTCCCATTCACTCTGGAGGGGCAGGCCAAGGAGTGGCTAGACACTCGATCTCCGGGCTCCATCACCACGTTCGCCAACCTGGCGGACAAGTTCCTCACCCGCTACCATCCTCCATCCAAGACAGCTGACCTGCAGAAGCAAATTACACATTTTGCTCAGGATGAGGATGAGACCATCAGGGATGCATGGGAGAGGTACAACAGTCTTTTCCTCAGGTGTCCCAATCATGGTTTCAACGATGCGTTCAAGGTGGGCACCTTCTATCACGCCCTCTTCCCGGAGGACAAGCAGCTGATCGATTCGGTTTGTGGCGGGAACATGCTGACCAAAACCCCGCCACAGCTGAATCAACTCTTTGAAGAGATGGCGGAGAATGGTTATGATTGGGGCACTGCCAGGAGATCGAGGAGAGCACCAGGCCGGGGTGTGCATGCTGTGGGCACCCAGTCATCCGATTTGGTGCAGGTAGTATCGAAGCTGGTCTCAGCTATCGATCGTTCCGGGATGATTCCAGGGACCGGACAGCAGCAGGCGATGCTCTGCCAGTGGTGCGAGAGCACCCATCATATGGTGGAAGACTGCCAGGCGATGAAGGAATCGACCACGCCCCAGGAGCAGGTGAACTTCATCAACAATGTCAGGCGCAATGACCCCTACAGCAACACGTACAATGAGGGGTGGCGCCAGCATCCTAACTTCTCCTGGACTGGGCCAAATCCCAGACCACCAGCTCCACAGGGACCACCGGGCTTCCAGAGGCCACCATATCAGCCCAGACAGGGGCAATTCCAGCAGCCAGGTGCAGCCCCTGCCGCCCCAGTGCAGAATGATCAGATGGCTGAACTGCGGGACTTGGTGGGTTCTCTTGCCAGTGTTAGTGCTCAGAAATTCAACACCTTTGAGCAATTCATGGAGAAGGCCTCGGGTCAACTCCTGGCTCTGGAAGCTGGTCAGAGGAATACACGGGCTGTTTTGCAGGATATCCAGACCCAGCTGGGGAGCGTGGCCCAGGCAGTGGCTCAAAGGGCTCCTGGTACTCTACCAGGGCAGACCATCCCTCACCCGCCGACCCCGAATGAGCGCTGCAATGCCATCATGACCAGGAGTGGCAAGATGACTGTTGATCCCCCTGCTCGGGAACCGGAGAAAGAAAGCCCTGTCTTAGCGGCTCCAGCGGTTGAACAGGAAGTAGAGAAGGAAGTTGAGGTGCCTGCACCTAAACCGCAACCAGTAGTGAAGGAGTATGTCCCTAAACTCCCTTTCCCTACTCGGTTGCACAAAGACAGGCTGGAGGCAGAGTTCGAGAACTTCATGGCCATGCTTAAGAAGCTGAATGTCCAAGTGCCCTTCCTGGAGGCACTATCGCAAATGCCAAAGTATGCGAAGTTTCTGAAAGAGCTTCTCTCAAAGAAGCAGAAGCTGAGTGAGCTGGCCACGGTAGAGCTCAGCGAGGAATGCTCGGCTATTCTGCAAAACAAGCTTCCGCAGAAGAAGAAGGACCCAGGTAGTTTTACTATCCCGTGCTCTATTGATAAATTGCATGTAGAGAAGTCCTTGGCGGATTTAGGTGCTAGTATTAATGTTATTCCATATAAATTGTTCATGAAACTAGGCCTAGGTGAACCCCGTGCTACTAGGATGACCCTTCAATTAGCTGACAGATCTGTAGTGCATCCTAGGGGTATAGTGGAAGACCTTCTGGTTAAGGTTGGCAAATTCACATATCCCGTGGATTTTGTTATCTTGGACATCAGTGAGGACACAGAAGTGCCTCTTATACTGGGAAGGCCTTTCCTGGCCACCGCCAAGGCTCTCATAGATGTGCATGATGGGACCTTAGTTTTGAGGGATGGCGAGGAGCGAATAACGTTTTCTGTTGCTGATAATATACCTGCTTCGTCACCTCTGCATGCTGTATCTCACCAGGAGCACGAGTCTGTCGTGTATCCTTCTGTGCTGCCTATTTTGCAGGAACCGCCTCCCACACCTTCGCCGCCACTCCGGACCACTCCGTCACCCAAAGAACAGATCAAGGAGGAGTGGCGGCCGAAACTGCCGGCAGCTAAGCCTGCTCGAAAGGAAGCCGGAGACCACTATGAGCTGGTCCCGCCCCCTCCTTGGCCATCCGAGTATTCACTCGCTTGCATCCTACCGGATGGCCAAGTTGAGCTGGCGAATGCAGGTGGCCACATTCGTCGCGTGCATGGCCACCATTTGAAGCTGTACCTCAAGAGCGATGTGGATCCGCTCTTGAAGGCACCTGATCCTACACTTCCCTGAGCATCCATACTGGCGTCCAGCTAAAAGACGGTAAAGAAGCGCTTGTGGGGAGGCAACCCCACCGAGGTTTGCATTTTCTTACTCTTTTTCCTTTGATTTTTTGTGTTTTTGAGTCTTGAGACGTTGATCCAGAGTTACGTGTCGTTTTTGAGCGAAAACAGGTTGATTTCGGGACTCCAACAAGTCGCACGGCCAGGACCACAACTTGCACGGCCGTGCGGGAACCCCCCTTGGCCGTGCGAGCTCTCGGCCAAAAGCGCACGGCCAAAAGCGCTTATTGCACGGCCGTGCGCTCGTCCTGCCCTGCCCGTGCGTCTTGCACGGGCACCATGATGCCTCGCATGGCCGTGCGGGTATCCCCCCTTGGCCGTGCGAGCTCTCGGTAAGGATGGCACGGCCATATGTGCCAGGTGCACGGTCGTGCGCTCCTCCTCGGCCATGCCGTGTCGGCTGCACGGGCAAAAACCAGCCTTGCACGGCCGTGCGCCCCTGCCCGTGCAGCCGAGGCACGGCCTATGTATATGGCATGCACGGCCATTGTGGTCAGAAAACCAAAACCACTCGCCGGAATCCTCTGCCCTCGCCAGAAAACCGCGCAAAACCCACCTTTTTTCGATTTTTTCGGCCACTTTGGGTAATTTTTTCACCAAACCAACTACAAACCCACTCTTTCTACACCCAAAGCGGCCTATCCCTCGATTTTGAGCGAGTTTGGGCGACGTTTTAGTCGCCGGAGGCGATTTCCGGCGAGACTCCGGCGTGACTCCGACGAGCATTTCCGGCCAGTTTTTCGGCGTTTCGTCACTTTCATTGTCTTCCCCTCATCATTCCCTACACCTCTACTTGAGTCTCCAGGTTTGATTTTGCCCCTAACTATGTTAATTGTGGAGAATTGAGTGTGTAGGGTGTATGTTAGAGAACCTTATTGAATCATGTGAATCTTATGAAATTGATTGAGGGGAATGCATGGGATGTGATTGAATTATGTTGGGCAAAGTCCCCTTTGATTGTTTACGCCCTTGTGTGCAAGAATTTGGCCAATTTCATGTTTAACTTAGTAGTGCACACAAGGTGTTCGCTGAAATGCCTGTTTTCCATGCCCTGTTGTGGCCACCGGTTGGGGCCCTTAATGATGTAGTTTGAGGGTGTATTTGCTATGGATGTGAACCTTGAGTTGCCTATTTTCTTGTGAATGTGCACCCCCACCCTGATTCTGCTTGATTTATCGAGATTTTGACCCCCGAACTATGGATGAAACCATGGTTAGGCTGTTTTCTGTTCTTAAGTGTGGGGGTGCGCTTGACCTTTTTCTTTGGCTCTTTTGGGTTCCACTTTGGGTTGTTGTTTTGCAGGGCAATGGCGAAACCTAATTTCCAGCACCCGTTCATCCGGGATCTGAGGAGGGGACCCACCGCAGAGCGCTTCAAGGAGGTCGCGGAAACCCCGTTTGGGTCACACCATTGCTGGTCCAAACGGGAGTTTCGCCGATTGCACTGCTACGAGCAGCTCTCCGCCGCGGTCGCCAACACCGCCTGGCGCCGTCTGCTCCAGCTCTGCGAGAAGGTCTACTACGAGCCGGTGTGGGAGTTCTACACGACCTTCAAGCACAATACCACGGACAACTGGCAGGATGGTACGGCCGTCCAATTCAGGCTGGGCGGGGTCCCCCGGTCCTTGAGCTACCACGAGCTGGCCGAGGCTCTCGACCTCGACCTCGACGACCGTGAGGACTACGTCACCGAGGTGAATGAGCCACCGGCGGTGGACTTCGGGAGGCTGTACACCAGCCTGGCTCGGCCAGGCCAGACGCGTCCCTTCCGGTCAGGGAGGACGAAGGCCTCTACCCTGCAGATTGACAACCGACTTCTCCACCACCTGCTGGCGAAGTCTTACACTCCTGCAGCTGACAGCGCCGGCGCCATCACGAAGAGGTCCCTGTACTTCCTCCATTCGATCCGCCAGCGCCGCCATCCTCTCCACCTGGGTTCAGTGGTGGCCAAGACCTTCGAGAAGACGGCCACAGAGCTGAAGAGCCTCCACTGCGCCCCCCTCATCACCCGCCTGGCCACCTTCTTTGGCCTTTCACTGCAGGGGTGCACCGAGGAGGGGGACACCCTCATCTTTGGCTGCACGACGATCAGGAAGATGCTGCTGTTGCGGGAGAGGAACGGTGTTCAATGGGTCGATGGGTTTCCGGAGCCTCCGATCCCTGCGGAGCCCGTACCAGAGGAGGAGGAGGCTGCCGATGAGGTGGATCCCGAGGAGGTGGATGCTGCTGCTGATGCTGCTGATAATCCCCCACAGACTGACTTCCATTTCGGGGGTAGCAGCTCCAGTTTCCCGGGGCAGGATTACTTCACTTCCCAGTTCGAGCAGCTGCGTCTCCAGAACCAGCAGATCATCGACCATCAGCTGCAGTTCCAGCAGCAGTACGCGGCTCACCAGGCCGCGTACCACCAGAGGATGGCGAGTTACGACGAGAGATTGGACCAGCTCCAGACCCAGCAGGGCGTGACTCTTGCCCACATCGAGCGGGAGAAGCGCCGTTCCCGGCGCATGCAGGAGGTCCAGCAGCACTTGCTCCAGCTGCTCCCGGGCGAGCCACCTGTCTGGAGGACTCCCTGGGATGACTCCCCTCCACATGACGGTGCTACTGGCGCTGCGGATGATGACGCGTTCATGAACGACATCGACCTCGACGATCTTGGCGACGAGTAGGCTGTACTCGTTGCCCGTCTCAGTGTGTTTTCTTTTTCATTTTAGACTTTTGTGTGTTTGCTCCATGTGTGCGGAGCTTGAACTTAGTGTCGTTTGTTTTTGTTTTTGGTTTTTCCTTTGTGGTTTGATGTAGCCGTCTGGGCTAACACTTATCCCTAACGCACAGTGTGCTAGTGTGTTTCTGATGTTCGATTTGTGCAGCATTGTCCACTCTCCCGTTCGTTTCTCGCCGACTGGTCCACTTCCAGTCCCCCAGCAGTGTTCTTACCCGGTAACATCGTTCCCCTTATCTTTCCCTCTACTCCATTGAGGGCAATGTCGTGCTTAAGTGTGGGGGGATGCTTTGTATCGGTTGGAATATGTATGATGGTGCTTGGAGCCTAGTCCGCTGTCCGAATCTTACGATTTGAGGGCTCCAAGTACTGCTGTTTGATCATATTGGCACTGTGTTTTGATGGATGAACTGATTGGTTTTCGGATTAATGCATGACAACTTGTTTGCGACTAGGACAACCTATGATGAGGACTGAGATGTGCAGTAGAACGATGTAGGGGTTCAGTTTTTCAACTGTTTGCTTGCCAACTGTGACTTGATCTGACTTGATCTGATTACTTGTTCTTAACAGTCGTTTATGCATCTAGTTCAGGGTAGCAGAATATGAGATAGAGCATATAGGTAGCCATGTGAGATTTGAGCCTGCTCGTTTCTTTCTTGTGCGATAGATCCCTCTTCCATGATGTGTAGCATTCACGTTGTCACTAGCTGAGATGATGGGGGCATAGGATTAGCCCACGCCCAAAACTGACTGTCCTGATGTGTCATATCCCCTAGTCAGCCCCTTTGAGCCGTGTGTTATCCTTTCTTTTGGTCTATAATGAAAAGAAATCACCCTTGTTGCATCTTTTACAAGGTTCCACAGAGTGGTTTTTATATATTCTCTGCTGTTTCTGCTAAAGTCTATGTGAGTGTTGGAGGTAGTGCTTAAAAGTTGGGCGGATGTTTGAAATATGTGCAGGAGTGGTGGCCCTCTTAAGAAATGAAAAGAAAAATGAAAGTGAAACAAAGAAAAAAAATTGAAAGTAAAAGAGAGCCACTACCAAAAATCTGAATAATGCCCAGTAAGTAGTGTTTCTTAGCAGTCTGGCTTGGAAATGCTGATGTTTATGCCTCCTTCGCTCTTGTGCTCTTAAGATATTGAGTAATGCAGGATAGCAGAAAGAAAATACCGGGTTGCTGACTGTGTTTGTGTGTTCGGGAAATGTGGAACCTTTTGCTATGAATACTTCCACCACCTAAAAGGCCTTTTCCCCATGTCCAAGACCCTAGCCAGTCATTTGAACCTGTGTCTAAGACCTCCTGATTAGTTAGTGGTGACACCCCATATGTGAACTCTAGCATTTAGAGGCTGCCATCATGGTGAAGAGATGATAGGGATTGAGAGAAATAGCATGCGCATCTTTCGCATCAAATTGTCCTGACCCCACTGGTCGAGAGTGAGTGATTCATTTTCATTTTCTATATGCTCTTGTACCCCGGTGAGGACCTAGATTGCTCGGTCTCTATTCTGATGTCTTGAGTTGGATGCATGAGTTGACTGTTTTGAGTAAGTGGTTGAATCAAGTCTAGGTTGGCCAGTGAACAGACGGGAGACTCTTCCTTTACTCGATTTGCTGCACTCGAATGTCCTTTGTGGTGGTTGTCCAGGTTGTTATTGAGGTTGTGCATGTATTGATGTTTGAAAACCAGTGCGATTCACGTGTTCTGTGCCTTTATGACTTGTCCCCAATGTTGGTTGATTGAAATGTGTAAGCTTACCTAGTGTCTGACTTGGTTTGCTTGGGGACAAGCAAACGGTTAAGTGTGGGGGAGTTTGATAGACCGTCATTTACACATGTTTTTACCCCCGTTCTTACACCGTTTGAGGTGTTGATTCTCGTGTTTTAGGCCGATTTCACGCTAGGTTGTGCTTGTTTGTGATATTTCAGGTCCTAGTACGTGAATGAAGGCTTAGGAGCGAGTCTGGGGTCGATTGGACGAAGAACGGACGAATGGCGAGGTTTTTGGGGAGCTGCACGGGCAGACCAGAGGGGCTGCACGGCCGTGCACGGTTGCAAGCTGGCCGTGCGCCTCATGCCGAGGAGATGCACGGGCAGGCCCTGAAGATTGCACGGCCGTGCACCTGGCCGTGCAAGAAGCCTGAGTTCAATTAAGGGATACGCTGCGTTTCATGGTGCACGGCCAGAATGGTGAGGTGCACGGCCGTGCACCCTGGCCGTGCAACTCGGGAAAACCCGGTTTTAAAGCCTAATCCGAGCCAGAAGTGAGAGAAGAGTGTTTTCAGAGCAAAAACAGAGCCCTAGAGAGAGAAAGTACGAAGAACACATCCTAGAAGCTGTCTTAGAGCTGGATTTCATCGAATCGAGCCTGGAGATCGTCATAGGAGTGAAAATCATCGTCCCGGAGCAGATTATCCTCATCGTTATGAGTATGACTAATCCGATTCTTGTTTTCTCTTCTCTCTCTATGGAGTAGAACCTCTCTTTCACTTGGGGATGAAGAACCCTAGTTCTATGTGTTAGGGGATTGATTGTAATGACTTGGGATGATACTACTGTTTGATTTTAATCGAATGATGCATGTTTCATGAATTGATTTGAGTCTGATCAGCTTGTCTCAATTTCTGCTTCAACCTGAGATAGATAGAATCTGATTAGGTTGTTAGAGCCTCTTCATTCGATAGTAGGAGACTGGTTATACGAGAGTTAGCCAGTTTACTGCTCTGTACTGGAATCTAATTCCAGTAGTGAATTTCTGTTCTTACTGCTTCAGCTTTCTATCCCGGTGAAGACTAGTCGTCTGCCGGGTAGTTAGACTGAGAGGGCTTGGTCAGCTTAAGAGATTCCAAGCTACTGTCGGATCTTCCGCAGTCTAATCAACAGTAAATCAACCCAGGGTAAATTGCAATTGAAACCTAACTAAAGAGCTAGGGGGATTCATTCCCGAGTGACTCTTTCCTGCTTAAGAAAACCGATTAATTTTCTGCTTTATTTCTGCTTTTAGTTTAAACAACAATCACTTACTCTAGTTGGCTAGATAACAGAGAATCACTGAGTAAGCAGTAGATCTAGAGCCCGGGTTGATAATATAACTTGCCTGGTACTGCATTCCCGGTCTGCGATTACACTTGGTCGCAGATTGGTGTTGTGTTTTGGCGTGTCATACCCGATGACTAGATTCCGACGCCGGTAAGCATATTCCGATGACAAACTAGCATATTCCGGCGATAAAAAGCATATTCCGGTGACCAACGACCAGATTCCGGCAACCAAAATTTTGGGCAGAAAATAATTTTTTAAAAAAAATACTTTTATTATTATTTAAATATAATTTTCATAATGACAATTATACCCTTGCTTTAATTTTACACTAGGTCAACTCAATTAATAAAAAGTCATCACATTCCTACCTTCCTATTGGTGGAAGACTAGAGTTGTCACTATAACAACATAAGGGGGTGTTGTCATAGTATCTACTCCCTTGACCACTACCATTGCAAAATCAAATAACATACCAATCCACCACAAGATCAATAACATACTAATTCACCAAAAAGATCACTACCATTGCAAGATCACTACAAATGTGCGCAGATAATTACAAAATGGTAGATCACTACCATTGCATGAAAAAAAATCAATTTCTTTGCTTTTTGGTTTTGCCTTCCGCCTCTATTCCACTTCTCGCTCTCGTTACCTTCCATGTATGTATATATATATATAACCCATGGCGCTCTCTCTTTCCATCCCTCTCTATCTCTCTCCACTCAAGGCAATGAAGAGGACATGATCGATTTTCTCTCTTCCGAGCTTCCGGTTCGGGATCGGAGGAGCCGCTTGTTTTGCGGTTGGGCAACGGCGAATGGTCGGGTTTATGGGACGTTGAGGCTGGTGCATCGGGGCTAGTGGAGGTGGCCGGCGGGACTAGTGCGGTGTGAGTGGCAGAGGCGGTCAGCGAAGCTTGGGGCTGTGGCACGTTTGGCTAGAGGGAGGGGAGGGTAGAAGTAGGGTTTGGCTAGCCTCTCGACGATGATGGGAGCTTGCGGCTGCGACAGGTTTGGCTGGAGGGAAGGGAGGCAAGGATTTGGGTACAATATATAGAATAATCAGGTGTGGTCTCTTTTTTGTTTCCAAAATTACCATAAAATAATCTTAACCGTGAGATTGAAAAAAGAAGGGGAAAAAAAGAAAAATGGACGGCAGATGACTACAAGAATTCTAGTTGCCACCCTAACGCATTCCATACCCATTTGCTTGGGTTGGGTTTTTAACACATAGATTTGGGTTTGTAGCCACGCCCAAATGTAAATTATAGTTTGATACCTATACTTAAAAGATATGCAGATTTAGTACCTAAATTTAATTTTTTTGCATATAAGACCTGAAAATATCGATGAAAAATGGCATTTGAGTACCTAAACTTTTTAGGTCTTACATTTGGTACCTAAACTTTTCAAAATTTTCAAATAGATACCATATTTGTATGTATACTTAAAACGTCTTAAAGTAAATGGATATCCATATCCAACTCATACTCATTTAGATTATGGAAGCAATATCCATACCTTACTCAAACCCATTTACAAACTCCCAAACTCATATATATCTCATCCATATCCTACCCATTATCAATGAGTCTACTTGGATTTGGGTTAATACCCATGGGTGGATAACTGTCATCCCTAGCCTTGACGACATCTCCGAGCCACTCCTCTTTCCTAGATGCCAGGAAGAAGATATATAAACCAAAACTTGGATACCAAGTCAGTCGTTTGCCCGACGTTAATGATGAAAGCATGGATATATGGTTAACTCGCAATTGGCCCGCGAAACATTAACAATGAAGGAACCATATTGTTCATCCTCGTGTGGAAGACTTGAACATTTCGCAAAAAGAACTGCAACATCCATCGGCGTAGGAGAGAAGAGAGGTGTAACGCAACCGAGACAAAGGAACATCCTTTCTTATCTCTAGAGTAATGGCATGGGGAGGGATTTCATACAATTGATAACCATAATAATGGTTGAGCAATAAGCTGATATCAATATTTTAGTCAAATGGTCATAAACCAAAATACAACCTAGATCACAGATATACCTACTAGAAAAGAGTATTGTTTGCAGATGATCAACTTCAGACATAAAAACACATTGACATTAGACAAATAACACAGAACTGAAATAGATGGAACTGCTTTGACTACTACTAATATCGCACAATACATAATAACACATACCAACATCGAAAGAAGTTTTAACCTCATCTAGACACCAACATATATATACAGGGGCGGAGCTATAGTAGTGCTCGGGGTGGCCTCGAAACCCCCCCCCCCCCCCCCCCCCCCCCGCGAGAATCTTGAAAGTTACGTATAAATCACTTGGGTATTTACGTATAACCCAAAACTAACGATAAAATTACGTAGTATGCAAATAGTTGTTAAAACCTAACTTCTAACTTGGATGAAGTGAAGCCATTCTTGTCCTCTCTAGGTCCCTATTTTGATCCTCATGGTATGCAAATCTTTTTAGCAGCTGTATTATTATTATTTATTACGTACCAGAGTACCAGTTCAGGTCTTTAAAATTAAGCATATATATAATAAAAAATTTTGGTTAAATACTTCAAGGATATCAATTTTAATTTTTAGCAGCTTTATTCAATACCAAATAAGTTATTTAAAATTAAGCATATGTAAATAAAATAGCAATTTCTTTTAAATAATCATATAGGACCTATCTCTTAATTATGAAAATAAATGTGCTATACAATGTTAAAATGCATTGATAATTATTTATTTTAAATTTATATTGAAATTAATGTAAAAAATTAGTTTATAAAATGATTTTAATCGTTTGAGTGAAAATTTTATGACGTTTTAATAATATAAATTGTTTTTAAATAATTTTATTATAATTATTTTTATTCATTTTGTGATAATGTACTAAGCATATATATAATAAAATTTTTGTTTAAATACTTCAAGGATATCAATTTTAATTTTTAGCAGCTTTATTCAATACCAACTAAGTTATTTAAAATTAAGCATATGTAAATAAAATAACAATTTCTTTTAAATAATCATATAGGACCTATCTCTTAATTATGAAAATAAATGTGCTATACAATGTTAACATGCATTGATAATTATTTATTTTAAATTTATATTGAAATTAATGTAAAAAAATTAGTTTATAAAATGATTTTAATCGTATGAGTGAAAATTTTATGACGTTGTAATAATATAAATTGTTTTTAAATAATTTTATTATAATTATTTTTATTCATTTTATGATAATGTACTAAAACACCCCCCTCCCCCCAATCATCAATTCCTTGCTCTGTCCCTGTACATATATAGTATATAAGTTATAACCAAATCTTTGATCGATCCATCAGTGACTACCAACATATATATATCTATGAATTTTACTACTTTAGCAGGGTGTCATCAATTGTTGTCTTCGTCTGAGTCGGAAAATTTAGAATCGATCACTTTGTTGTATACAAACTTGTTATGATCATCCATCTCATTCGCACCATACTGGCAAAGTTCCATAGGAGGATGAAAGCAAACTTCCTCGCAATGACACAGCCTTTGCAGAGAATATCTACATACAACAAAATCGGCATTATCATTAGCTTCATATAAATAAATACACAGAGAAAATTAATAGAATGAATCCACTTCTCAATTTGATGTCACCATGTTGATACACCACTAACAAAGAACTGATATGATAGGGAGGTCGGCCAACAACAATCAAGAATCAATCTCTCTCTCCCCTACTTATTTACCCTTTTCGAAGGCACTCACGTTGATACAGTCCAAAACGCGGAAGGGTCTCTGCCCATAGTATATGAGTGTCTCTGCAAAAAAAACAGTGTGTCTGTGCCATTTTTCTCCTTGGTAGTAAAGTTAGCATGACATACAATTGTGAGATGAAACAGTACCGAACGGCTAAATAGCGCCTCAGCAACCACATAGTTTGTACCCTGTTCAAATCAACCTAAACAAACAATTAACCGGGAATATCATGTAAGCATTTCATACAAAGGGATTGAAGTAGCAAACCATTTGACTAAAATACATTCATATCGTTGTAAACTTTCAAAACACGTTGGGCAATTTGACCGGTTTTCTTTATCCTGATTGCTTGATCTCTCTCATCAGAAATCGAACTATACAAAATCAAATTCACCAAGTTTTAATTAGATTGAAAAAACAGAAACAAACAGAAATAGAACCATTAAGTGTATGCGTGAATATTAATTATTAACCACACTCACTCTGAGCCATTATACGCACACGACTGCAGTAGCTTATAAAATTTGATGTTATGAGGAAGTATTTGGCTTGTATTCAACACATAAGCTCCTACATCCACCGTCGGCTCCTCCAAACAGATTGCTTCTCTTCCACTGGGTCTACAGCCGCAACAATAATCTCCTTCTTTTGCTCCTCGTGATGATCATGAGCATGACCAAATTCCGTCTTTTGCATCCTAGGTGAAGAAGGTTCTTCCATGATCTCTTGTCTTGCCAAGTTCTAATCTTTTTGTTGATCCGACTTTGTTTTGTAAATTGTTCTCATACCATATTGGATTTTGGGTATGTTTGTGTTAGGTGATAATTTTTTTTTGTTCTGTAAAGGAGAAATAATTGCTTTAGCAAGTTGTATGAAAGTTTGGAGAGAGCTACGATTGATAGAGAATGGAATGCAAAAGAACACTTTTTGTTTTTGTTTTTGAGAGGGCTCATCTCACTCTTTTTCTCTTCCGTGGGTTCTTTCACCAAACAGCTTACACATACAAGTTTATGAATTCTTATAGTCTTTGCAAGTAAAGATTTTCAAACATGTAGGTAATGTAGGCTTTTGGCAAACAAGGATGGAGTCAGCATTTGACGTTTGCCCCGAGGTGCGGGGGTGGGGGACGAAATTATCTGGGATATTATCGTAAAAAAAGAAGCAAAAGAATAAGAAATAAAAAAAAACTATTTTTGTTTTTTGATATTTTTATGACACAAATGGTTATTTGAGATAAACAAAATCGATGAAACTAGAATCTAAAACAAATTATATAAATATTGTGTTCAATATAAATGAGTAAACTACGAAAAAATTATTCGTCCATTTTAAACATGTTTCTCATTATTTTTATTGAAGATAAAATAGCGTCAATATCATTGTTTGGAAAAGATAAATAATTAATCATAGAACCAAAATAATTCTTAGAATACAAATTTAAAGTTTGAGGAGTGTAATTTACCTTGAAAGTACAATACTTACTCCTTAAAAATATAAATTTAAATTTGAAGAAGTTAACTGATCTATTTTGAAAGTACAAGACTTATTAATGAAATTATGAAAATCAAACAATTTAAATTTGTTATTAATTAAACTATCAAAGTAACATCATTTGATCATAGTTGGAAAAAATGTCAATTTTCACTAAACTACAATAAGTTATACACTACATAACTGCAGACAATCACTATTTATAGTTGACGCTCAGTTTGTACGCAATTTTCCAGCACCTATATGATTTTGTTTTTGAGTTCATAATTCTGTTGTTGGGGGAGGGGGGAGGTTACTATCTCATATTTTTATATTTATACTTCAATTGTCAGGATGCTCAAATTAAATCACTTTCGCAAGCTAAACGACTTTGGTTCTGTTGAACAATAAAGTAATATACACCTTGCTCGATGCAGTAGCCTACAATAGAAACAATATGAGATTTGTATTTTCTATCTGAAGGTTTCGGTTGAGCAGCCAGGTTGGATATAATAGTAATACGACGAGCAGTTGGGTTACGATAAGCAGAGGGCCCAACATTTGATACAGCTGAATCAAGTGCAGTTAGTTCAGGTGGTAGTTTATCATCTGCAAACATTTACTATCATGTGAACTACTCTGGCTGCTAAATATGGCCCTTTGGCCAAATAATTTGAGAGAAGTTGGAAACCACTAACTACTGGAACCATGTTGAAAACTAAAGTTTAATTATAAAGAATAAAATGTAAACACTAATTGAGAAGGAGGTAGATTGTTCATCCACCAAACACCTACCTTACGTACATCTTTGAAAAAATTTACATGTAAGAACTATGAAAAACCATAAACTTGTAATGTGTAAGGTGTGTGGTGAAAGAACCCACCAAACAGAGAAAAAGTTATATGAACCCTCCAAAAAGAAAAAGATAAAATAAAGTGTTTTCTTTGCATTCCATTCTCTATACCGTGGCTCTCCACAAATTTCCATACAAATATCCTAAGCCAATATTACTCATTTACAAAGCAAATCCAAAACTTATCCCAATTACCACAAACATACCCAAATTGAAACATTATATCAGAATTATAATTGAAAACTTATCTACCTTCATCCACCAAAAGCCTACATTGTATATATGTTTGAAAATCATTAAACCAAAGAGTCAAAGAATCAAATGCCACTATTTCTAATAAGCCGCAATATACATAATTAATACCACATACCAACTTGGAACAAAAGTTTTAACCTCATCATGACACTAACATATATAGAATATATAAGTTACAAACCAAAATTTGGTCGATCCAGAGGTAAATACCAACATATGAATTTTACTACTTCAGCGGGTCATTAATCTACTTCTTTCTTCATCTGAGTCGAAGGGATTCAGAGGTCTAATGTCTGTCACCTTGTCGTATACAAACTTGTTATGATCATCCATCTCATTCGTACCATACTGGCAAAGTTCCATTGGAGGATGGAAACAACCTTCCTGACAATAGACGCAACCTTTGCGAAGAAGATATACATACATACAACAAAATTGGCAATATCATTAACTTTAGATCTCTATCAATCTATCTATCAATCAGTACCCTAAACTAAATGTACTTTATTTGTATTGATGCTTGAATTTGATAAATAGAATGAATCCACTTATCAATCTGAGGCCACGACGTTGATACACCATTAATAGAGAATTCATATGATGATAGGGAGGCCGGCCAACAAAAGCAATAATCAATCTCTCTCTCCCTCTCCCTCCTACTTACCTACCTAGTACAAAATTGCTCAAGTTTATACAATCAAGAATGCGAAAACCTCGTTGCCCAAAGAATTTGAGCGTCTTCGCAACAAAAAAAAGTGAGTTGAACCGTCATTTTTCTTCTTGGCAAGAAAATTGTCATGACAGACAATTACAAGATGAAAGAGAATAGAACGACTAAAAAGGACATCAACAACCACATATTTCGTACCCTGTTCTAATCAACCAAAATAAACAATCAATCAATTGAGATCATCAAGTAAGCATTCAATCCATTAGTTGTAGGGGTGTGAGTTACCATGACACCTAATATTTTAGTAGTCACGGTGGCTAACAATTCTACACCGTTTATTTTCCTTTTTTCTCTTTTTTTAATAAAAAAATTGAAGATCAAAATTGCTCTAAGAATAGTTTTGGAAGAAGAAAAAAAGACCACAAAACCTAACGTATTCCCACCCTTCTCTCTCCTAGCCTCCTCCCTCCCACTCTTTCGGCGACTCCCTCCTTCCCTTTCTTCATGGCGACCTCCCACCCTTCCTTACTCCCCGATGACCCCCCTCCCCCTCATTCCCTCTCTTCCCGGCGACCCCCACCCTCCCTTCCTCTCTATCTCCCTCTCTCCCCCTCCCCTCCCCCCCCCCCCCCCCAAACTCATACTTAAATTGTTCACCACCACTATCGCCTTCTCCACTTTAGGATTTTCAAATAAGTCAACCTATCGAAGGAGATTGACGAAGAACTGTTTATCACAAACCCCCGGTATGATTTCTGTTCTTGTTTTTTGCACTGGTATGTTTTTTTCACAGTAGTATTGTTTTTTCGTATTGGTATTGATTATCATGTAATGATATTGCTTTTTTAGTATTGATGTTATCGTATTAGTATTGATCATGTATTGGAATTGGTTACATCTGCAATGGTATTGATTAATAAGTGATATACGTTGTGATAGTGGTAGTGTTTTGTGTAGGTGGCTAGTGTTTTGATGTTTTGCTATTGATTTCTTGTTTTATTTCTATAACGACATTGGTATTTTTTGAAGTGTAGTGTTTGTTTAATGGATTGGTATTGATTTCTTGTTTTTGTTTTTACAGTTATATTAGTTTGGCTGAATAGAGACAAGGAAAATATTGAAAAAAGAAGGAAGATAGATCTAGCCGAAGATTATGAAAGTGAGAGAATGATAGAGAAATTGATATATTTTTGTAACTTCCTAAAATGTAATTTATTACAAAAATACTTAATAAATATTTTTTGCATACCCAATTTATTCCTTTAGTAGCCATGGTGATTACTATTCTAATAGTAATCATCGTAACCACTCTCAATTGTAGGGAAATAGTGGATTAAAGTAAGGAACCAGTTGATTAAATTACATGCTTCTCATCGTAAAAGTTCACAGCTGACAACACGTAGGGCAATCAGAGGCGGAGGCAACTTGTCCATATGGGGTTCCATGGCACCCCTTGGTTTGGGATAGAACATAAAAAATTAAGGGTATAAATTTGTACTTTAGATAAGATTTAAACTTCAACCTCCTTACTATTAATTTTGGTATCTTCCATTAAACCAAATTGCTTACTTAATACATTAAACGTTCTATTGCATATATAGGTAATTTGTTTATGATATCAAAATAGTCACACTTTGAATTTCTTACTGTGCACAGATTCAAAACAAAGGAAAAGACCCAAGTCAACAATTGAGTCATACTAAAGGACTGACAGAGCTAATGGAATATGACCTTTGGGACATCTAAGGGGTTGCACACATAGCATGGCACATTGCTAATCTATTCGCACTTGCATGCAAGTAGGGTATTAATGAATCAATCCGCTTTTGAACGACTTGGTGTCCTATTCGAGAACAACTCGGTCGATACTCGACTCGTATTTAACTAATTTGACTCTAACGAGCCAAGCTCGTGCCATAACATATTCAGCTTGATAGGTTCACGAACAAGCTTTAAAGCCTTTTAGTATTTGACGTTGGTGTCTTGTGAGTCAAGTTCGAGTTCGAGATTGCGCTACAATCCATCTTTTATCATTTGAACTTAAGTTTTGCTAGTTAAACTCATTCGTCGAGCCGAGCACAACTGCTTCTATTTTCTAAATGAGTCGAACTTGACATTTCCTATTAAACCTCGTGGAACTTAAGCCGAGCTCGAGTTTGGAATTATTTTAACGAGTCAAGCCTGAACCATGGCAAAACTCGACTAGTATAATTAACAACCCTGTATAAAAGCAATAACTCAGAGAGACAACCGTGCAAGTACAATTTTCTAAAACAGGTTGGTTTTGATAATTCTAATCACCCAAAAACTTTCAATTTTTCCTTCTAACATCATCCTCTTACATATATCTCTACTCTAACGAGATCCAATACATTAATTTAAAATCTTTTATAATCATATAATTATGTGTATAAATCAACTATCTTTCACTCATCAACGTTAAAAAAAATACCATTTCCTTGCACTCGTTCGAATTAGGGACAGCCACACATTATTTCGGATAGCAATAACCATGCATGATTACAGAGGAGTACCATTATCAATACATGGTAAAAGATTTACAACACATAACAACAAAACAAGAAGACTTCGAGTCAACAACCGTACTCTCCCATGCACCCTGCAGCCACCATGTTTTGTGCTGACAAACAATATACGAATCATTGATCTTAACTAGAATGGAAAAATGGCCTAGTGGCATGGCTGCACGTTCCCAGTACTTAGCCATCTTTTGCTCACTTAATTTATCAGCCCAAGTTGCACTTACCATGCAAGATTTGGCACTATAAATACCAGGGCCAATCAAGCCAAGTTTTCTCATCACCCTCAACCTTTTCTTCCATCTCAATATCCATTTCATTACTTCCCAAAGCTAGCTAGCCAAGTAATTTTTTCCTGCAGGTAGTAGAAATGGCGACGAAGAAGCAAGCAGTGCTCATTGCTCTCACATGGCTGCTAGTGCTAGCCACCATTGTCATATCTGCTCACGCCACTGCTGATGTTGCTGCTGGTACTGTGAAAAACCCCGACGCTTTCAAGGATCCGAATGTTGCTCAACCCATGGCTGGTAAGGGTTTGAATCTGTTTCCTTTAATCATAAACCACTACTTTATTTTACATATACTCTGTACAGATCAAACTTAATTACAAGCTGTAGTACTAGGCCAGTAGTATTGCTTTGCTGACATTATGTTTGGTTCTTTATAAGGTTGTCGCTGCTGCACTTGGTTCAGGAATCAGTATGGAAATCTCCAATGTGGGTATGTTTGTTGTACCGATGGTTGTTGCTAAGCACTACTTGGTCAAGCAATCATAATCAAGATCAGAAATCTCGCAATAATGTTAAGAATCATGCCGTGAACGAATGTCTCAGAGGACAAAGGGCTTCCTATGCACCTCTCCAATAAAATTAAGTTTCTGCATTTCAGTTTCTGTTAGTAATAATTTCAGTTTCCAAACGTTGTATCGAAATCTGCATAATGCAGATTCCTTGCATCTGCTGATGAAATTTGAAGTACTTTCTTACATGTTGAAGAATAAGTTGGGTCAAATGTTGGGGTAAACTGTGACTTTCACGGCAACAAATCATATATCAATGAATGGAAGGTAAAAACAGAGGAGATGCAGAAGCTATCAAACTAATGACAGCAAATAATATGATTTCAAGGCATAACTCCAGAAAACCAGTAGCAAATTCTGCTACCTTTCTCAACCTCATTGAATTAAAATGGATCTTTACATGATAAAATTAGGATTGAGGGATATGCAGAAGCTACAAGTGGACACATACTAAATAACTAACTGAACAAGTATTGAACTTCAGCAGCCAAATCCTAAGCAGCAACAACATACACTGCAATGGGACTCCTAACATAATGTATCCCATCAGTCCATGTAATCCCTCCAAACACATAATCATCAGCTGTACCATTCCACTTAGCCTTCAGTATCACCTTAAACTTCTTCTCTTCTCCAAGCTTGTTGAACCTTAGGACATTAGGCTTCACTGAAACCGAAACACCCTTTGGTTCCTTGATCCTGACAGCATACCTGGCTGGTGATTTCCCTACGTTCTTCACCTTCCTCGTCATGGTGATCGAGGACCCACCCTTAAGTTTCGGGACCGCAATTGAAGGGTAGTTAAGGTCCATGATCCTGGCGTGTTTGGGGCACTCGTGAGGAGCGTCAGAGAAGAGCTTCAGGAGAGTCTTGTTGTACCCTCTAGCACATAGGAAGTCCAAGTAGTCACTGATAGTCAAGTCATAGACTAGGCCAGGGTCCATGGCGCGGTTTGGCCTAATGTGTCCTGACCCATAACTAAACGGTGTGGCCTTCTCTAAGGTGGAATCGAGGATCGGATTGCGAGCATTGTCCCTTGTTCTAGCTGTAAATGAACCACGAGAGGGTATTTTATGACATTCGCTGTGTCTCAGAGTTTAGATAAAGCTGCTGCCTCTTTGTTAGCAAACATGTAACTTACCGGTGGTCATGATAGCAGATCGAATGGCGGAGGGGCTCCAGTGAGGGTAGACGGCCCTGAGAAGGCCAAAGACTCCCGAGACATGAGGGCACGACATGGATGTGCCAGAGAGAATGTTATAAGGGAACTTGCGAGGGTCTTCACTTGGGTCTGTGGGTTTGGCTTCAGTGTAGGCTGCAATGATGTTCACTCCAGGAGCAGTGATATCAGGCTGCCAAAAACAAAGAGAATCAACTTATATGCGATATATCGGGAAACTTGAATGACAAGTAACATTGATCTTTGAAGCTCTAGATGACACACCTTGAGGACGTAAGGTGTAATGGTATTAGGTCCCTTGGAGGAGAAGTCTGCCATGACTGGAGCAGGCTTTACGTTCACCATTGAAGTTGAGGGAGTAATGTATGCCTTTGGATGTCTGCGTGAAGAAATAACTATTTGAGCAAAAAGAACAGAACACAAAGGTAAAAGGAGAATAATGTTAAGTCTTACTTTGTGGAATTGATGTAACGGAAAAGTGCAACACCATCTTTGTAGCCAATTTGAGTGGCAGGCAAAAAATGGGGATCAGCTGTGAGATCACCATCACCGTTAATCTTATCATTGCAGAGAATCATCCCAACAGCACCTGCCATGGCAGCTATTTTACCCTTCTCTACCCTTCCAATGTCCCCCCTCAAGCAAGCCAAGATCTTGCCTTTTGCCTTTTTAGGATCCAATGTCTTAGGTTTGCACAAAAGGCTATTGGAAACAAGTTTAAGATGAAATATATAGTTGTATAAGCAATTGATTTAGTAATGATATGGTGATGAAAAGAAAAATGTTCTTACGCGTCTTTAACAGTGGCATGGGCAGCCCTAGCTTGAGCCGCGGAAAGAAGTGGGTATGTCTTGTTTTGAGGCAGAGGACCGGAGAGACTTTCTCCCTGGTGAACCAAATTCAAGGTGAAAAAGTTCACTAAGACATCACAAGATGTATCAGTAGTCACTGCAAACTTAACAATTTTTGCTTATGACTGAACTATTCTTCCTTGTGATTAGAGTTCTGTACAAGAGGGGGAAAAAGAGGCAGCACCTTCAGTATCAAGCCATTGTCAAGCTGAACAGAGGCAACAAACTTCCTATCCAAGGTACTTGCTGCAACTGTAGTGATCCAAGGTGCCAGGTTCGATACTGTTCCAGGCAAAGGGCCAGAGTTACCTGCAGAGCAAGAAACAAGAATACCCTTCTTGACAGCATGGAATGAGCCAATGGCTACGGCATCCTGAAAGTACTCGTCTGCACTCCCACCGAGAGAGACAGAGATCACATCCACACCATCATGGATAGCAGCATCAAATGCAGCCAAGATGTCGGAATCAAAGCATTCACTCTCGTTGACCGGCGGCCAGCAGACCTTGTAGGCTGCAACTCTGGCTCTAGGGGCGCCACCCTTTGCTGTTCCCTTCACTGCGCCGAGGATCTTGGCCTGAGGGACGAAATTTCCCCCTGCTGTAGATAATGTGTGTGTCCCATGGCCTTCGGAGTCACGAGCTGAGAGGAAAGACTGGTTGGTTGGATTCCCACCAGCTTGGATGTAGCCTTTGCTGAAGAATCTTGCACCTACCAACTTCCTGCCCAAGTTTTCCATTATGATCATTATTTCATATCGTCCGCACTATCATTCCCATTGATGATTAAAAAAAATCGTTCCATTGCGAAGAGTTTAACTAACTTGTTACAAGGGACTCCAGCCTTGGTGTTGTTCTGGCATATCCCTTTCCATTTGGATGGGACGGGACCATATCCTTCATCATCAAAGCTCTTGGATTCAGGCCAAACTCCAGTATCCAAAGTGGCTATGATTGTGCCTTCACCAAATTTGGCTGCCTTCCACAACGGTCCAGGGTGACCTGCCCCATTCTTCTCTAATGACAAGTAGTCCCATGATCTTGTCGTGTGCAGCTTCCTTCCTCGGTCCAAGAAAACCGATACGACATCTGGGTGTTCTGTACAATTCGACAGAAAGAGAAAAAAAGAAAGAGGGTATGCATCAAATCCTCCAGAGGAGGGTTCTCACTATAGGCTGGAAAACACAATTCTCATCAGAAGAGGCAGAATCAATAACAAACATTAACTTTCTGATCTGATGATGCAAACTAAGTCATGGTTTGCTGTTTCTTACTGGCAATTTCAGCAGCTTCTGCCTCATCAAGCTTGGCAGTGAAGCCATTGATGTTCCAAGTGTAAGAGTATCCAATTGCTTCTCTGGCTTTCTCACTACCAAACACAAACATACATACCCCCCAAAAAATGATCATTCATGGTACCCTATTCATCGTTTATTCGAATCTCGAGATCAACATCACACATAAGGTCAGAGAGCGTTCAGTTTACCTTCCTAGGAATGATCCAAGAAGATTGTGGTGAGATTCTGTGATGGCCTGAACACTATAGGAATCATCAGGCTGAGAGGATTGAGCAGTAGTAGTCGCAGTCCTGCCACTGCCATCATGTGAATGAGATCCCAGGTAGACAATGTAATTCCTTTGGATTCCTTGGACACGATTAGGAATCTGGAACATAAACAAAACCATGAAACAATAGTAAACCAACCCCATTGTTGCTGTTTGATTCTTTTCTTTCTCTTTCTTTCTGTGTTTCTTTAGCTTTTGAGAATCTCGAATTATAATAGGTAGAGAGGCCTCAGGATTTGCGAAGATATTACTACTACAGCTGTCAAGAATAATATTCATCAAATATGGAACATTTTGGGTATGGTAATTCTCTGATAGAATGTCAGGATACAATGTACAAGGTAAGGGTTTCTGAACCAAACATGGTAAAAATCTGCAGCAAATATGCTAATAGTTAAGAAACAACCCTCTCGTGATTCAAAATTCACAGTCTCTGGCCCAAAAATTACTCTGTTTCTGATTCATAGCAGGTAAGAAAATTCATTAATGGATACATACTAAAATGGTTGCAAATAAATGGAAAACAAAATCAACTACTTCCAATCCATCATGAAACGAGTACCATATATAAAAAAACACCACTTGACAATTAACATGTCCTACTCAATCCTGATCCTAAAAGGACTACTTAACAACTAACTCAATCACTGACTAATTTCCAGATCATCAGTGATGAAGATCGGACTCCTGACGTAGTGAACTCCATCGGTCCAAGTGAGTCCACCGAACTCAAAGTCCTTAGCCGCACCTTTCGATTTCGCAGCCACCATGATCCGGAAGCTCTTCTCCTCGCGTACTTCTCGAACTTCAACACGTCGGGCACGACCTTCACCGCAACCCCATAGGGCTCCCTCACCTGAGCAGTGTAGGTCCCCGGAGGACCCACATTCTTCACCCTCCTGGTCATGGTGACCGGTCCGGCCCCGAGTTTGGGGACAGAGAACGAAGGGTAGTTGAAATCGAACACGCTCCAGCGGGTCGAGTTGGAGCATTTGTGGCCCGGCTCGAACGTGGCTATCGAGGAAGTGTTGTAGCCTAGAGAACAGAGGAAATCCAAGTACTCGTTGTTGGTCAGGTCGTAGACGAGCCCCGGGTTAGCAGCCTGGTTCGGCCTGACGTGGCCCGACCCATAAGCAAAGGAGTTGGTTCTTCCACCGCCGACCTCGGTCATTCGGTTCCCTGTATTGTCCTTGGTCCTCGCTGCATTCCATTTACATCGAAAACAGACGGTTGCAAATTTCAGGTATTTCTAATGTAGGTAGGTAGGAAGCATGCATAACTATTTTTATACCAAAAGCAGATCGAGATAGCTTACTAACCGGTGGTCATGATGGCAGATCGGATGGCGGATGGGCTCCAATGAGGATGGACTGCCTTGATCAAGGCGACGATTCCTGCCACGTGGGGAGTCGCCATTGATGTGCCGCTCTCGAATTGGTAAGGAAATCTCCTAGGGTCGTCAGGGCCTGTTGCCTCGCTGGAGGCGTTCATGGAGAATGCTGCCAGTATTTGATCTCCTGGAGCTGTAACGTCAGGTTTCATGATTTCAGGGTTCAGGACATTAGGTCCCCTGGAAGAGAAATCACACACTGCTGGAGCAGGTTTCTCGCCAAACCTGTCATAAAAATGGTGCAAATTATAAAGACAGAGTTCGTACACTCTTTATAAACAAAATTCATATTTGATTAAGCTTACTAATTACTTTTTACCTGGAAAATGTTCCTGTAATGTACGCCTCAGGATTTTTCGTACCCTTGATATACTTGAAAACCTTCAACCCATCTTTGTACCCGATCTGAACGGTCGGGATGAAATGTGGATCGGGAGAGATTTCGTCACCGTTCGATTTGTCGTTGCAGAGTATCATCCCGACCGCTCCTGCCTTAGCGGTCTCGTTACTTTTCGAAAGTCGCGACGTATCACCACGAAGACACGCCACGACCTTCCCTTTGACCTTGGCAGGGTCAAGTGAGCCTGGCTTACAGAGCAAGGCGTCCCGTGTCGCATTGAGACGTAGCCCTGCAGCTTCTGCGGCGGAAATCAGAGGGTAAAATTTGCGCGCCGGGAGCAGGGCCTCTGTCATGCTGGCACCCTTAATCCGGAGCCCGTTCCTGAGTTCCGCGTACGTCTCGAACGACCTGTCCATCGTGCTGGCCGCGACGGTGAACATCCACGGCGCGAGGTTCGACACCGTGCCGAGCCCCGGTCCCACGTTGCCGCCAGCGGCGACGACCGTGATCCCGGCCCTGACAGCATGGAAGGCGCCGATGGCGAGGCCGTCGGCGAAGTAGTCGTAGTTGATGTCGTCTCCGAGGGAGACGGACAGGACGTCGACGCCGTCGGAGATGGCGGCCTCGAACGCGGCGAGGACGTCGGACTCGAGGCACGAGTCGGGGACGTTGAAACAGGTCTTGTAGGAAGCGACCCTGGCTCGAGGGGCGCCCCCTTTCGCGACTCCCAGGGCGGCGCCGGAGAAGTTTGCTCCGGGGACGAAGTTGCCGGCGGCGGTGGACAAGGTGTGAGTGCCGTGGCCGCCGAAGTCGCGGACGCTGTAGAGATCGGCGTGGGCGCCGGCTTTGGCGTCTGTGGGGACGGCCAGCGCTCCTTTGTTGAAGTACCCAGCACCGATCAGCTTCCTGCAGCATCGATCCATCATTCACAACTTAAATTAACGTCAGTGAAATTCTATCACTTAGGAAAATTTTAATAATTAATTACCTGTTGCAACGGATGCCAGCTTTGGCGCAGGTGCCCTTCCACCTGGAAGGAACGGGACCATAGCCTTCGTCACTAAAGCTCTGTGATTCAGGCCATACACCTGTCGCAAAAAAAAAAAAAACCCCCCGTCGCTAAATCAAGTGTCAATCTCCGTCAGGAATTGATTAAGACTGATAATTATTAGTTAGTTAATTAACCTCCGTCGATGTTAGCGATGATGACATCTTGGCCGAACTTAGCTGCCTTCCAGAGAGGCGATGGCCGGGCGACAAGCTTCCCGGTTGCTTTATCAGAAAACTGATTCTCCATCAACATGAAATTCCATGAGTGCGTCGTCTGGAGCTTCTTGCGACGGTCTGGGAAAACGGACACCACTCCAGGATGCTCTGCATGCATGCCATGCATCTCTCGTCAATAAATTCTTACTATGTTATTGGTGTAATTTTTTTCATACACATCGTATTAATGAACCATCAAAAGTAGAAAATGAGGGGGTGAAATGAAGGCGACGTACTGGCGATCTGTGCAGCTTCTCCCTCGTTGAGGATTGCAGTGAAGCCATTGATGTGCCTGCTGTAGGAATACCTGATTGCCTCTCTTGCTCTTTCAATACTAAAAGAAAGTAAAATTACAAACGACACCATAAGTAACTATATTGAATTAACCTAGCTAAATGTAGGTAGATCTCTACTTTATATATAGAACTTACTCTCCGAGGTAAGTCGCGAGGATATCGTGATGGAAGCTGGTGACGGCGTGAAGATCAGCTTCGGTGGCGGAACTGGAGTGACTGGAGCTGTGACTGCCCATGTAGACTATGTAATGCCGTTTCGCGGCGGTGGCAGCGGCGGAAACAGATGGCAACGCCGATGAAGACAGAAACAATAGCGACGAAATCAAGCACAAATGAAACACGAGCCGCCGTCTGCCGATCATCGTGACGGGCACCCGGCTAGCTATGGTAAGTTTTCTGTCACGATTAACGAAGATGGAATGAATTAGTATCGGATGTGCTTAATTTTATCAATAGTGCTAGGTTTTATGGCGCCATCAACGAAGGTTTAGTGAAGAAAGAGTTCTACTTTATAGTACTCTCCTTGCTTCTCTCGCGTTACTATTTATCGTGATATGATATATAGTGATCATTGGTAACAATTAGAATCAAGATAATTTGCATATATCTTCTAGTTTTCAGTTTACATAACATTTATCCCTTTTTTTTTGTGAAACATTTATCCCGTTTTCATATATTCTCTAGTTATAATTACTTCAAAATACTTCCATTTTCTGCTAGGTTGATCAAGGTTGGGCATATTCCTACTCATATTGGACCGAACGTTCTTTTCCAGAGCAATAGAAAAAGGATAAAAGTTGACCTAGAATAATGCACATTTTATCATATGTTTCAATCTCTTAGGGTGCAAATGAGTTAAGTCCAGTCAAGTTTTGCTAAATTTGAGTTCGGCTTGTTTCTTAATGAATCTAGTTGGGCTGAGTTTTTTTATGGTTGAGCTTGGATCGTTAAGAAACGAGTTGAGCTCTAACTTGGCTCATTAAGGAGCTCATGATCTCTATTCGAGCTCCACTTAACAAACGTAGGAATTCTTAAGAAGCCACATCATAAGTTATGTATATATTGATTCACTCATAAGTCGCTTGTCGAACTAGTTTGCTAACCACACTATCGAACCAACTCATTAGGTTGAAACGAGCCAGCCCATTAATTGAACTCAACAAGCCACTGCGTCGAGCTAGCTCGCGAGCCTCATGAGTCGACACAAAGAATGAGCTCAGACTCACCTCGTTTACTAACAAACGATACCGTAAGCAGGCGTTAACATGTGTCATGCTGTCATTCACAATATTACCGTTCATCAATCGCATACATTTGTCTTTGGTGGTAGCTAGAAATAGAATACATATCAAAGCATGCACGTGACTCCTCAGCAATAATTTGAGTCACATTTGGAATTTGGAATGAGAGGATTAATTGGAGCTACACAGGATAACGTTCAAGTGTATGAGTTGGAGTGTTCTCTTTAAATGGAAAGTTAATCTCATCGGATTCCCTGTACAAGGATGAAGAGAAGCTAAAGAGAGGTTGAAGAGGAAAAATCACAACGAACTCAGATTCAACTCTCTAATCAGAATAAGAAAGCTTCTGCAATGGGAATGTGTAGATACCATGTACTGGGGCATCCCAAGTTGTTCCGACTACCTAAAATAATATAAGGCAACGAGGTCCTAGCTAATATGGACAACAAGCCAAGAAAACAAACAATGGAGAATGCCATAATTGATCAACATGTAAGTAGGGCTTACATCTAGATTAGGTCGAATATATTTTAATTTGAACGAAATTAAGTTAGGGGTGTACAACGATCCAATACCAGGCCGGATCAGAGCGTATCAGGATAGTTTGAAACTAAAATTAAAGTACATAAAATTTGACACAAGAAAGAGTTTTGATATTGTCCACATACTGGTTCGATCCCATTTTTCTCTTTATACTTGAAAATTTTCAAGTAATCAAGACGGTAAAAATGTTCAAAAAGGTCAAGAGCGTATTCGATCACAACTATCCTTCGTTCTCCATCCCAACCTCTATTACGAGGAATAAGAAAACAAGCAAGGACCTACTAAGCGAATAAAAATTTAAGGATTGTAAAATTATAGTGAAGGTTGTATCTAAGACGTGGTAGAATATTTTTGGGTTAAACTGTAGTCTAATCGTTGTTCATACCAATAAAGTTTTATACCAATTTTAATTCCATCTTGATCAGACCACCAATACGATACAATTTAAAAAACACTAATTACGCTAAAACTCCAACTTGAATTTTACTGAAGGGTTAAAGGTCGTCCTAAAAATTACTAATCGTCGTCCTAACTTAATACGTAAATTACTTAATTACCCTTTTTAAAATTAAAACACAAACCCTAGCCAAACACTCCCCTTCCTCCACTTCCCTTCCCCCGTCCACCAACAGCCGCCGACCTCCCCGTCAGTCACCCGCCGCCGGTTTGACCATCGCCCAGCCGCAGAGAGACCACGGCGGGTCGTCGCCGTCAGTCACCCGCCGGCCCACCTCGCCCTTCCCCCGTCGCCGTGAGTCCTCGTCCGCCGTCGCCGTCGCAGCCCTCCTCCAGTGGCCTGCCGTCCCACGCCGCCACGCACTCGTCGTCGCCCAGCCGTCGCCGTCAGCCCTCCTCTCGCCTGCCGTCCGTGCTCGCCGGAGAAGAAGGTAAGCTCCGTTCGTTCCGCGGCGCCCTTCACCGAACGAAGACTTCGGTTGAGCCATGGTCAAACCGAAGTCAACATTCGGTTGAGCCATGGTCAAACCGAAAGTTGACTTCGGTTTGACCATGGCTCAACCGAATGTTGACTTCGGTTTGACCATGGCTCAACCGAATGTTGACTTCGGTTTGACCATGGCTCAACCGAATGTTGACTTCGGTTTGACCATGGACCAACCGAAAATCACATTCGGTCGAGATTTTTTTTTTTTTTTTTTTAAAACGAGATTTTTACCTCGTCGGAGTCGCTACTCATTGTTCGGACGTATGCTCGACGATTTCGGCTTCCAAATGTCGATGATGAATTCGAGAGTGTGGGAGAATGAATGTTTTTTGTTTTCTAAGTGAATGTGGTGTTTGTTTGCTAAAGGAAAGGTAAAGATGTCAAAAGGTTAAAAGTGTAACTTTGTTGTTTTTTAGGACGATCATTAGTAATTGTTAGGACGACCTTTATCAACTCCCGAATTTTATATCACCGGATACATTCGATAAAGATATACACATCGTTTATTTATCAAATCATATATAGTAGTTGCTCACTGATATGCACTGTAAAAGAGTAATTCCATTTTAGTTCCAAGTAGAATTCTTTCTCGAGTAAACTACTTCGACCTTCTTGCCAATCCCTTCCTATATATATATGCATACAAGAACCACAATCCGAATTCGGCACGATATTTTCCAAGTAAAGCGAAGAACCAAAACGCCGTGGGAAAGTACCAATGACGACCAACCGCCTGCCGCCGCTTGCGTTTCTGTGCTTGGCCTCGGTTTTATGTCTTCTTTCGTCGCCGTCTCTAGCTTCCGCCGCGAAAAGGCATTATGTTGTCTACTTGGGTGGCCACACCCACGGCGGCTCTTCAGCCACTGAAGCTGATCTTCAAGCCGTCACCGATTCCCATCATGATCTACTCGTCACTCACCTCGGAGAGTAAGTTCTCTTCGATTTTCGGTTCGATTAGTTTTCGTATCATGGCTTTGATCGATGAATTTCCGTACGTAATTTTACAGCATGGAGAGAGCGAAGAATGCAATCCGCTACTCATACACCAGACATATCAATGGCTTCACGGCGGTATTGGACGCCGAAGAAGCTGCTCGAATCGCGAGTAATTAAATTTTCCTTAGAAAAATCACGTCGCTATAAGTTTTGTGTCCGTCGCTATATCTATAAAAAATGGAATATTGAATTGACCTCTTTGGCAACGACCGCAGAGCATCCTGGCGTGGTGTCGGTTTTTCCCGACCGGATGAAGAGGCTTCACACGACGAATTCTTGGGACTTCATGTTGCTGAACAAGGAGGTTGAGCTCCCATCAGGAAAGGTGATCAAAGTCCCTAGTGAGATCTGGAAAGCTGCTAGGTTTGGCGAAAATGTCATCATTGGAAACCTCGACAGTGGTTAGTTTTACTTAACGATATATATTACCTACTAAATAAATACAAATTGCAATGATATGCCTGCTACTAGTTAATTGTCTAATTTTATCATTAGATTGTGTGTATTCACATTCGTATTTGATCTCTAATTAATATATAAAAAATGTTATAGGTGTTTGGCCCGAATCCAAAAGCTTTAGTGACAAAGGATATGGCCCTATTCCCGCCAAATGGAGAGGACATTGCGAGAACAACACCAAGATCGGAGTCTCATGCAATAGGTAAGTTCTTAATTGAACACGAGAAATATGTATGAATGGTGTTATCAGAATTTAAATTGATGAGTAATTGCGGGAAATCGAATTGATGTACAGGAAGCTGATCGGTTCGCGGTTGTACAACAAAGGTTTCATCGAGGACGGATCCACGGCTGATCCGGCCGATTTGTACAACCCACGCGACATGGACGGTCACGGGTCACACACTCTGTCCACCGCCGGCGGCAACTTCGTCCCCGGGGTCGACATCCTATCAGCGGCCGGCGGCGTGGCCAAAGGTGGCGCTCCGAGAGCCAGAGTTGCCGCTTACAAGGTCTGTTTCGTTGTCGAGGACGGGACGAGCTGTGCCGACTCCGACATCCTCGCCGGATTCGACGCCGCCATCGCCGATGGGGTCGACGTCCTCTCCGTCTCCCTCGGGAGCGAAGATTTCGCCGACTACAGTTACCTTGCCGACGGCCTTGCCATCGGCTCTTTTCACGCCGTCCGGTCGGGTGTCGTCGTCGTTGCCTCCGCCGGCAACTCCGGACCTGTCCAGGGAACCGTTGCGAACTTCGCACCGTGGATCGTCACCGTTGGAGCCAGCACCACCGACCGCAACATTGATGTCCACGTCGAGCTCGGTAAATTTTTTATTCGAATTCGTGATTAAAGATATTACTCCTCTCATTAAAGTCGGTTTAATTCACGTCACTAAAAACAGGTAACGGCGACCGGCTTAAGGGGACGGCGCTTTTCCAGAAGCCCTTGCCAGACCACAAACAGTACAAGCTGGCCAGTGCCGCTGACGTCCGGCTTCCGAACGCCACCGCGGAGGACGCAATCCTCTGCTTGCCGGGAACCCTGGACCCCACCAAGGCCAAGGGCAAAATCCTGGCGTGTCTACGTGGCAAGACTGCCAGGGTTGACAAGAGCCGACAGGCGAAAAACGCGGGGGCAATTGGGGTAATTCTCTGCAACGACCAGGCCAGCGGGATCGAGCTCGTCGATGACATCCACTACGTCCCGACTTCCCACGTCGTTTACAAGGACGGCGTGAAGGTCTTCCGTTACATCAACGGGACCAACAATCCCACGGCCTACATCGCGCCATCTGTCACCACGTACGGCAACAAGCCGGCCCCTTCCTTGGCTGCTTTCTCCTCCCGGGGCCCCAATGTGGTGACCCCACAGATCCTGAAGCCTGACGTGGCGGCCCCCGGGGTCAACATCCTGGCGGCGTATACTATGGCCGGCGACGACGAGAGCCGGAAGTACCCTTACCAACTGGAGAGCGGGACGTCCATGGCCTGCCCTCATGTCGCCGGCGTGGCCGCTCTTGTCAAAGCCGTTCATCCCGATTGGAGCCCTTCCGCCATCCACTCCGCCATCATGACCACCGGTATTATACTAACCGACCGAAAGTGACAATTCCGTACCAGTTACAACTTTTGTTACCTCGTATTAAATGTGAAATGTATTTTTGCAGCAAGGACAAGGGGTAACACTGGAGACAAGATGAACGACCTGGACGAGCACGAATCCTCGTCGTTCGGTTACGGAGCTGGACACATTAGGCCCAATCGAGCCATCAAACCGGGCCTTGTTTACGAGGTGGCAGCCCACGAGTATCTGGAGCTCCTCTGTTCAATTGGATACAACAGTTCGGACATGGGCGAGCTGCTGGAGAAGGGTTACAAATGTCCGAAGAAGGTGAAGAGCGTGTTCGATCACAACTATCCTTCGTTCTCCGTCCCCAATCTCGGGTCCGGACCGGTTACATTCAAGAGGAGGGTGAAGAACGTGGGTCCTCCGGGGGTTTATGCCGCGGAGGTGAAGGAGCCATATGGGGTTGCGGTCAAGGTTGTGCCGGATGTGTTGAAGTTTGACAAGTATGGTGAGGAGAAGAGCTTCAAGGTGATGGTGGCAGCCAAGTGGAAAGGTGCGGCCAAAGGGTATGAATTTGGTGGGCTAACTTGGACCGATGGAGATCACTATGTTAGGAGTCCGATTTTTGTCACTGATAATTTAGTGATCGATCAGTCAAACAAGATTGTTGGTACTTATTAGGAGTTGTGGGATATCTTTTTCGGTTGATTTAGTGATTAGGTTGTCGAATTTATTTGATGAGATTTCAAATCTCTAGCTTTTTAGATCATTATCAGTTTGATTTTATTGGGTTCTTTGACTTGCCAATCCAACGCTTCGATGTTTTTGCCTCACATTTTAGCTACCAAAATGTTTATTTCAATATTAGCAGTTGAATAAATTGGTCAAAATTTGTGATGGATATAGCCTTCAAAATTTATGAATAATATTATTTAAAAAACTGGACAAAATTTAAGATGGATAGCCTCAAAATTGATGATATATAGCATTCATAAAGATTGGTCAAAATATGCCAATGATAGCTTTCAGGATCGGTGAATAATAGAAGAAAAAAAATTGGCCCAAATCTGTTATACCAGCCTTCAAAAATCGTGATGTATAGATTTTTGCCAAAAATGTCACCTGAAAAAATCTGTCCAAGTCGGTGCTTAATAGACTTAATCATCGGTGAAGGCTGAATTCGTGATTTATAGCCTTCAAAATTCAAGAAAAATGACCTTTAAAATTATTCAAAATCTGTGATGGTACCCATTTGGAATCTGCCAAAAATTATCCTGGATAAAATCTGTCCAATCAGTGCTTAATTAACTTAATCATCGGTAGGGATGGCAATGTGGCGGGTTTGGGGTGGGTTTGCCTAAACCATCCCCATCCCCGCTTTCAAATATCTATACCCCATACCCGCCCCATACCCATGCGGGGGAAGGTTTTGCAAACCCATCCCCGTACCCATGGGTTTCGGGTACCCATGGGTAATACCCGCCCTGTACATCCAGCATTATAATACAAAATATTTTACATGTAGATTTTAAATTATAACATTAAACGCACTTACTATATCATGAAGTCGACAAAATAGACAATCATTTTTAATATGATTCAAAGCATTTTATCCTAAAGCATCCATTAATCCATATCAGAGTAGAGTACAATGTCATAAAAATCATTATTCTCTACTCTGATACATCTATTAAGTAATAATTAACTAACATAATCTTCTTAACAAGAAGAAAAAATGAAAGGGTGAAGGGAAAATTGAGAGAAAAAATTAGATTTTAATTTGGGTGGCCACTCAATTGCATTTCTACTTTATATTTTTCTTGAGTTATACTCACTATTATTGATAGGTTACAAATTGATTCACATATTGTTCATATATGAAGAAATATCTTTGGTGGGGCGGGTATGGGTATGGGGTATGTGGCGGGGGAGACTAAAACCATACCCGCCCCATACCCATCAACCTTTTTGCGGGTTTTACCCATACCCGCCCCATACCCGATCAATGCGAGGATTCCCCGCATTGACTAGGTCGGGGAGGTCGGATACCCATGGGCATGGGTTTGATTGCCATCCCTAATCATCGATGAATAATAGCTTCAAGTTGAATCTGTGATTTGTAGCCTTCAAACTCCAAGGAAAATGACCTTTGGATAAATCGCATGAAATTTGTGATTGTACCCATTTGCAATCAGCAAAAAATGACCTCGGAAAAAAATTCATCCAATTCGGTGCTTATTAGACTTAATCATTAATGAAGAATAGTCTCAGAACGAATCTCTGATCTGTAGTCTTCAAAATCCAAGAAACAAGCCCTTTCGAAAAATTGCCCAAAAATTTACCAAAATGTCCATAAAAACGTCCAATTTGGCGATTAATAAATTTTATCATTGGTGGAAAATAGACTAAGGATGAATCCGTGATCTGTATCCTTCAAATTCAAGGAAAATGGTCTTTCGAAAAAAATCGCCCGAAATCTGTGATGGTAACCCATTGGAATTTGAACAAAATTGCTCTGGAAAAAATATGCCCAAATTAGTGCTTAAGAAACTTAATTATTAGTGAATAATAACATCAGGCGGAATCTGTAATCTGTAGCCTTAAAAATCGAAAAAAATTACCTTTGGAAAATTCGCCTGAAATTAGTGATGATACCCCCAAATGGAATAGGCCAAAAATGGTCCGGGAAAAAATATGCTCAAATTGGTGATTACTAGACTTAATCATTGGTGAAAATAGCCTCAGGCCGAATCCAAGATATGTAGCCTTCAAATTCAAGCAAAATGGTCTTTCGAAAAAATTGCCCAAAATATGTGACATCATTCATTTTAGGCGATTTTTCCGAAATGTCATTTTCTTTCGATTCTGGAGGCTACAGATCATGAATTCAGGTCGAGGATATTCTCCACCGATAATGAAGTCTATTGATCCTATTCTCCACAGATGATAAGTCCATTAAGCATTGATTTGGGCCAATTTATTTTTGGATGGGATTTTCGTAAATTTTTGGGCGACGAAAGGTCATTTTCTTTGGATTTTGAAGGCTACATATCACAGATTCGCCTGGGGCTATTCTTCAACGATGATTAAGTCCATTAAGCACCAATTTGGGAGGATATGTTTCGGTTCGGTTTTTGGCAGATTCCAAAGGGGTACCATCACAGATTTTACGCAATTTTTTTGAAATGTCATTTTCTTTCGATTCTAAAGGCTACAGATCAAGGATTTAGATCGAGGCTATTCTCCACTGATAATGAAGTCTATTGATCCTATTCTCCACGGATGATAAGTGCATTAAGCACCGATTTTGGCCAATTTAATTTTGGATGGCATTTTTCGTAATTTTTTGTGCGACGATAGGCCATTTTCTTTGGACTTTGAAGGCTACACATCACGGATTCGGCCTGAGGCTATTCTTCAACGATGATTAAGTCCATTAAGCACAGATTTGTGCGGATGTATTTCGGGTCAATTTTTGGGAGATTCCAAAGGGGTACTGATATACCAATAATTACACCTGTTTTTACCCCTATTCTTGAGCCGTTTGAGAGGTTGATTCTCGTGTTTTAAGCCGATTTCACGCGAGGTTGTGCGTTTATGTCATATTTCAGGGCCGGGCGTTGGAATCGAGGCGAAGAAACGAGTTTTGGGTCGAAAGGAGCGAATTTGGGTCGAAGTGTGCTGCAGGAGGAAAATACCCTGTCATGGGCTAAAATACGCGACCGGGTATTTATCGTTTTGGGCGTCGCCGAGAAACAGAAGGGGGCCCGGGCAGGAGGCAAAAACCCCCGGTCGGGGATTCTTGGGCTAGACCGGGGATTTTTCCCTGACATTAAACGCGAGTTTCAATTATACCCGGTCGAGACCCAAAATACCCGACCGGGTATTTCGACCGGGTATCGTGACATGCAACTTTTTAAGGGAAAAGAAGGCTAAGAATCAAGGGGGTCCGAGTTTTAGAGAGATAGAGCAATTCCTAGAGAAAGAAAGCGACGAACCAGAGTTCCCAAGTGCCATAGCTTGATCTTCATCACCATTGGAGCCCGGCTTGAGCTTGGAGAAGTGCCGATCGACAACCAGGAGCAGAAACCCATCCTTCACAGTATGGTTTCCACATCTGAATCTGCTTTTGCTTCTCTCTCCATGGAGTAGTTTTCTCATTCATCTGGGTATGGAGAACCCTAGATTTGTATGTTAGGTATGATTGTATGAACCCAAGTACAGATTTTATGATTTGATTATGTTCAATTGAGGCTTGAATGATTGAATGACTTGAATCCTGATCAAATTCCTGTTGTTTCTGCTTTAACCTAGAATGAGAATATCTGCCTAGGTTGATAGAGCACCCTTGATTGAAGGTAGGGAGTTGGTGACTTTAGTCGAGGAGCCAACTCACTATTCTGTATCGAATTCACTTCGGTAGTGGAGGTTTTGTTCGTTAGGGCCTCAATCTGTTTACTCCGGTGGAGGTTAGTCGCCCGCTGGAGACTCAGATTGAGAGGGCATGGAGACCTTTAGTCGAGACTTCAAACTGTTTAAGAACCTTCCACAGTATAACTATCATAGAAACTGAACTTGGTAAATTACAATCCGGCTTAACTGCAGTCTAGGGGGAACTATATCCGGGTGACCTCTCTCGACTTGAAAACAACTGTTTAATTGCTTTGCTTGTTTGTTAGTTTAGACCTTCACTAAAGTTTCACTGCTAGATAATAAGAATTCACTGAGTAGTCATCACATCTAGGACCCGGGTTGATAATAAAACTAAAACCCGCTATACTACGCTTTAGGAAGTGGTTACACTTGGCCATTTTCTAAAGTGACCGTAGGAGTTTGCCAAGTTTTTGGAGCCGTTGCCGGGGACGGCTAGGTTGTTGAAGAAAAGTGATTTCTGTTACTTTAGCATTTTTCGTTTTCGCATTGACTGATTGTTCTTTCCCACTTGTGCCTTCACGGGTTTGCTTGCTTGATTGTGTACAGGTGGTGCCATTTTCTTTCAATTTTTGGGGGCTACAGATCACGGAATCAGGCTGAGACTATTCTCCACTGATAATGAAGTCAATTGATCCTATTCTCCACGGTTGATAAGTCCATTAAGCACCGATTTGGGTCAGTTTATTTTCGGATGGCATTTTCGTAATTTTTTGGGCGACGAAATGCCATTTTCTTTGGATATTGAAGGCTACAGATCACGGATTCGACATGAGGCTATTCTCCAACGAGTATTGAGTCCATTAAGCACCGATTTGGGCGGATTTATTCCGGGTCAATTTGTAGCAAATTCCAAAGGGAAAGGGGTACCATCACAGATTTCGGGCAATTTATCCGAAATGTCATTTTCTCTCGATTCTTGAGGCTACAAATCACGGAATCATGCCGAGGCTATTCTCCACCGATAATGAATTCTATTGATCCTATTCTCCACGGATTATAAGTCCATTAAGCACCGATTTGGACCAACTTATTTTCAGATTGCATTTTCGTAATCGGCGACGAAAGGCCATTTTCTTTGGATATTGAAGGCTACAGATCATGGATTGGGCCTAAGGCTATTCTCCAACGATGATTGAGTCAATTAAGCACCGATTTGGACGGATTTATTCCGGGTCAATTTTTGGCAGATTCCAAAGGGGTACAATCACATATTTCGGGCGATTTATCGGAAATGCCATTTTCTTTCGATTTTGGAGGCTACAGATCACGGAATCAGGACGATGCTATTCTTCACCGATAATGAATTCTATTGATCCTATTCTTCATGGATTATAAGTAAATTAAGCACCGATTTGGGCCAGTTTATTTTTGGATTGCATTTTCGTAATTTTTTCGGCGACGAAAGGCCATTTTCTTTGGATATTGAAGGCTACAGATCACGGATTCGGCCTAAGGCTATTCTCCAACGAGTATTGAGTCCATTAAGCACCTATTTGGGCGAATTTATTCTGGGTCAATTTTTGGCAGATTATAAAGGGGGAACCATCACAGATTTCGGGCTATTTATCCAAAATGCCATTTTCTTTCGATTCTGGAGGCTACAGATCACGGAATCTGGCTGAGGCTATTCTCCACCGATAATGAAGTCTATTGATCCTATTTTCCATGAATGATAAGTCCATTAAGCACCGATTTTGGCAAATTTATTTTCGGATGGCATTTTCGTAATTTTTTGAGCGACGAAAGGCCATTTTCTTTGGGATATTGAAGGCTACAGATCACGGATTCGGCCCGAGGGTATTCTCCAACGAGTATTGAGTCCATTAAGCACCGATTTGGGTGGATTTATTCCGGGTCAATTATTAGCAATTCCAAAGGGGTACCATCACAAATTTCAAACGATTTATCCGAAATGCCATTTTCTTTCGATTCTGGAGGCTACAGATCACGGAATCGGGCCAAGGCTATTCTCCACCGATAATGATGTCTATTGATCCTATTCACCACGGATGATAAGTCCATTAAGTACCGATTTGGGCCAATTTATTTTTGGATGACATTTTCGTAATTTTTTGGGCGATGAAAGACCATTTTTTTGGATATTGAAGGCTACAGATCACAGATTTGGCCTGAGGCTATTTTCCAATGATGATTGAGTCCATTAAGCACCGATTTGGGTTGATTTATTTCGGGTCAATTTTTTGGCAGATTCCAAAGGGGTACCATCACAGATTTTTGTCGATTTATCTGAAATGCCATTTTCTTTCGATTCTGGAAGCTACATATCACGGAATCAGGCCGAGGCTATTCTCCACCGTTAATAGGGTCTATTGATCCTATTCTCCACGGATGATAAGTCCATTAAGCACTGATTTGGGCCAATTTATTTTCGGATGACATTTTCGTAATTTTTTGGTCGTCGAAAGGCCATTTTCTTTGGATATCGAAGGCTACGGATCACTGATTCGGTCTGAGGCTATTCTCCTATGCTGATTGAGTCCATTAAGCACCGATTTGGGCGAATTTATTCCGGGTCAATTTTTGGCAAATTCCAAAGGGGTACCATCATAGATTTCGGGCGATTTATCCGAAATGTCATTTTCTTTCGATTCTTGAGGCTACAGATCACAGAATCAGGAGGAGGCTATTCTCCACCGATAATGAAGTCTTTTGATCCTATTCTCCACGGATGATAAGTCCCTTAAGCATAGATTTGGGCAATTTATTTTCGGATGGCAAATTCGTAATTTTTTGGAGGACGAAAGGCCATTTTCTTCGATATTGAAGGCTACAGATCACGGATTCGGCCTGAGTCTATTCTACAACGATGATTGAGTTCATTCTGTAACAATTTGGGCGGATTTATTCCTTGTCAATTTTTGGCAGATTCCAAAGGGGTACCAACACTGATTTAGGGCGATTTATCCGAAATGTCATTTTCTTTCGATTTTGGAGGCTACAGATCACGGAATCAGGCCGAGGCTATTCTCCACCTATAATGAAGTCTATTGATCCTATTCTCCATGGATGATAAGTTCATTAAGCATAGATTTGGGCCAATTTATTTTCTGATTGCAGTTTCGTAATTTTTTGGGCGACGAAAGACCATTTTCTTCGGATATTGAAGGCTACGGATCACGGATTCGGCCTGAGGCTATTCTCCAACGATGATTGAGTCCATTCTGCAACGATTTGGGCGGCTTTATTCCGGGTCAATTTTTGGCAGATCCCAAAGGAAAAGGGGTATTGACACAGATTTCGGGCGATTTATCCGACATGCAATTTTCTTCTGGAGGCTACAAATCACGGAATTAGGCTGAGGCTATCCTCCACTGATAATGAAATCTATCGATCCTATTCTCCACGGATGATAAGTCCATTAAGCACCGATTTGGGCCAATTTATTTTTGGATGGCGTTTTCGTAAATTTTTGGGCGACGAAAGGCCATTTTCTTTGGATATTGAAGGCTACAGATCACGGATTCGGCCTCAGGCTATTCTCCAATGATGATTCAGTCCATTAAGCACCGATTTGGATGGATTTATTCTGGGTTAATTTTTGGCAGATTCCAAAGGGGTACCATCGCAGATTTCGGGCGATTTATCCGAAATGCAATTTACTTTCGACTCTTGAAACTAAAGATCATGGAATCAGGCCGAGGCTATTCTCCATCGATAATGAAGTCTATTGATCCTATTCTCCACGAATGATAAGTCCATTAAGCACCGATTTGGGCCAATTTATTATCGCATGGCATTTTCGTAATTTTTTGGGCGACGAAAGGCCATTTTCTTTTGATATTGAAGGCTACAGATCACGGATACGGCCTGAGGCTATTCTCCAACGATGATTGAGTCTATTAAGCACTGATTTCGGCGGATTTATTCCGGTTCAATTTTTGGCAGATTCCAAAGGGGTACCATTACAAATTTCGGGCGATTTATCCGAAATACCATTTTGTTTTGATTAAGGAGGCTACAAATCACGGAATCAGGCCGAGGCTATTCTCCACCGATAATGGCGTCTATTGATCCTATTCTCAATGAATGATAAGTCCATTAATTAACGATTCGGGCAAATTTATTTTCGGATGGCATTTTCGTAATTATTTGGGCGACGAAAGGCCGTTTTCTTCGGATATTGAAGGCTACAGATCACGGATTCGGCCTGAGGCTATTCTCCAAGATGATTGATTCCATTAAGCATTGATTTGAGCGGATTTATTCCGGGTCAATTTTTGCCAGATTCCAAAGGGAAAGGGGTACAATCACAGATTTCGGACGATTTATCCGAAATGCCATTTTCTCTCGATTCTGGAGGCTACAAATCGCCGAGGCTATTCTCCACCGATAATGAATTCTATTGATCCTATTATCCATGGATGATAAGTCCATTAAGCACCGATTTGGGCCAATTTATTTTCGAATGACATTTTTCGTAAATTTTTGAGCGACAAAAGGCTATTTTCTTTGGATATTGAAGGCTACAGATCACGGATTCGGCCTGAGGCTATTCTCCATCGATGATTCAGGTCATTAAGCACCGATTTGGACGGATTTATTCCGGGTCAATTTTTGGCACATTCCAAAGGGGTACCATCACAGATATCGGGCGATTTATCGAAAATGCCATTTGCTTTCGATTTTGGAGGCTACAGATCACGGAATCAGGCCAAGGCTATTGTCCAGTGATAATGAAGTCTATTGATCCTATTCTCCACGGTTGATAAGTCCATTAAGCACCGATTTGGGCCAGTTTATTTTCGGATGGCATTTTCGTAATTTTTTGGGCGACGAAAGGCCATTTTCTTTGGATATTGAAGTCTACAAATCACGGATTCGGCCTGAGGCTATTCTCCAACGATGATTGAGTCCATTAAGCACCGATTTGGGCGAATTTATTCTGGGTCAATTTTGGGCAGATTCCAAAAAGGGGTACCATCACAGATTTCAGGCGATTTATCTGAAATGCCATTTTCTCTCGATTCTCGAGGCTACAAATCATGGAATTAGGCCGAGGCTATTCTCCACCGATAATGATGTTTATTGATCCTATTCTCCACGAATGATAAGTCCATTAAGCACCGATTTTGGCAAATTTATTTTCGGATGGCATTTTCGTAATTTTTTGAGCGACAAAAGGCCATTTTCTTTGGGATATTGAAGGCTACAGATCACGGATTCGGCCTGAGGGTATTCTCTTACGATTATTGAGTCCATTAAGCACCGATTGGGTGGATTATTCCGGGTCAATTTTTAGCAATTCCAAAGGGGTACCATCACAAATTTCTAACGATTTATCCGAAATGCCATTTTCTTTCGATTCTGGAGACTACATATCACGGAATCGGGCCAAGGCTATTCTCCACTGATAATGATGTCTATATATCCTATTCACCACGGATGATAAGTCCATTAAGTACCGATTTAGGCCAATTTATTTTTGGATGGCATTTTCGTAATTTTTTGGGCGATGAAAGACCATTTTTTTCTGGATATTGAAGGCTACAGATCACAGATTCGGCCTGAGGCTATTTTCCATTGATGATTGAGTCCATTAAGCACCAATTTGGGTGGATTATTCCGGTTCAATTTTTAGCAATTCCAAAGGGGTACCATCACAAATTTCTGTCGATTTATCTGAAATGCAATTTTCTTTTGATTCTGGAGGCTACAAATCACGAAATCAGGGCGAGGCTATTCTCCACCGATAATGAAGTCTATTGATCCTATTCTCCACGGATGATAAGTCTATTAAGCACCGATTTGGGCCAAGTTATTTTCGGATGGCATTTTCATAATTTTTTGGGCGACGAAAGGCCATTTTCTTTGGATATTGAAGGCTACAGATCACGGATTCGGCCTGAGGCTATTCTCCAACGATGATTGAGTCCATTAAGCACCGATTTGGGTGGATTTATTCCTGGTCACTTTTTGGCAGATTCCAAAGGGGTACCATCACAGATTTTGGGCGATTTATCCGAAATTTCATTCTCTTTCGATTTTGGAGGCTACATATCACAGAATCAGGCCGATGCTATTCTCTACTGATAAAGAAGTCTATTGATCCTATTCTCCATGGATGATAAGTCTATTAAGCACCGATTTTGGCCAATTTATTTTCGGATGCTATTTTCGTAATTGTTTATGTGACGAAGGCCATTTTGTTTGGATATTGAAGGCTACAGATCACGGATTCGGCCTGAGGCTCTTCTCTAATGATGATTGAGTCCATTAATATCCAAAGAAAATGGCCTTTCGTCGCTTAAGAAATTACGAAAATGCCATCCGAAAATAAATTGGCCCAAATCGATACTTAATGGACTTATCATCCGTGGAGAATAGGATCAATAGACTTCATTATCGGTGGAGAATAGCCTCAGCCTGATTCCATGATCTGTAGCCTCCAGAATCGAAAGAGAATGGCATTTTAGATAAATCGCCCGAAATCTGTAATGGTACCCCTTTGGAATCTGCCAAAAATTGACCCGGAATAAATCGGCCCAAATCGGTGCTTAATGGACTTATCATCCGTGGAGAATAGGATCAATAGACTTCATTATCGGTGGAGAATAGCTTCAGCCTGATTCCGTGATCTGTAGCCTCCAGAATCGAAACTAAATGGCATTTCGGATAAATCGCCTGAAATCTGTGATGGTACCCCTTAGGAATCTACCAAAAATGGACCCAGAATAAATATGCCCAAATCGGTGCTTAATGGACTCAGTCATCGTTGGAGAATAGCCTCAGGCCGAATCCGTGATCTGTAGCCTTCAATATCCAAAGAAAATGGCCTTTCGTCGCCCAAGAAATTACGAAAAATGGCATCGGAAAATAAATTGGCCCAAATCGATGCTTAGCGGACTTATCATCCGTGGAGAATAGGATCAACAGACTTCATTATCGGTGGAGAATAGCTTCAGCCTGATTCCGTGATCTGTAGCCTCCAGAATCGAAAGAAATTGGCATTTCGGATAAACCGCCCGAAATCTGTGATGGTACCCCTTTGGAATCTGCCTAAAATTGACCCAGAATTAATCCGCCCAAATCGGTGCTTAATGGACTCAATCATCGTTGGAGAATAGCCTCAGGCCGAATCCGTGAACTGTAGCCTTCAATATCCAAAGAAAATGGTCTTTCATCGTCTTAGAAATTACGAAAATGCCACCCGAAAATAAATTGGCCCAAATTGATGCTTAACGGACTTATCATCCGTGGAAAATAGGATCAATAGACTTCATTATCGGTGGATAATAGCCTCAGCCTGATTCCATGATCTGTAGCCTCCAGAATCGAAAGAAAATGACATTTCGGATAAATCGCCTGAAATCTGTGATGGTACCCCCTTTGGAATCTGCCAAAAATTGACCTGGAATAAATCCGCCCAATTTGGTGTTTAATGGACTCAATCATTGTTGGAGAATAGCCTCAGGTCGAATCCGTGATCTGTAGCCTTCAATATCCAAAGAAAATGGCCTTTCGTCGCCCAAGAAATTACGAAAATGGCATCCGAAAATAAATTGGCCCAATCAAGGCTTAACTGATTTATCATCAGTGGAGAATAGGATCAATAGACTTCATTATCAGTGGAGAATAGCCTCAGCCTGATTCCGTGATATGTAGCCTCCAGAATCGAAAGAAAATGGCATTTCGGATAAATCGCCGAAATATGTGATGGTACCCCTTTGGAATCTGCCAAAAACTGACCCGGAATAAATCTGCCCAAATCGGTGCTTAATGGACTCAATCATCGTTGGAGAATAGCCTCAGGCAGAATCCGTGATCTGTAGCCTTCAATATCCAAAGAAAATGGTCTTTCGTCGCCCAAGAAATTACGAAAAATGGCATCGGAAAATAAATTGGCTCAAATCGATGCTTAACGGACTTATCATCCGTGGAGAATAGGATCAACAGACTTCATTATCGGTGGAGAATAACCTCAGCCTGATTCCGTGATCTGTAGCCTCCAGAATCGAAAGAAATTGGCATTTCGGATAAACCGCCCGAAATCTATGATGTTACCCCTTTGGAATGTGCCAAAAATTGACCCGGAATTAATCCGCCCAAATCGGTGCTTAATGGACTCAATCATCGTTGGAGAATAGCCTCAGGCCGAATCCGTGAACTGTAGCCTTCAATATCCAAAGAAAATGGTCTTTCATCGTCTTAGAAATTACGAAAATGCCACCCGAAAATAAATTGGCCCAAATTGATGCTTAACGGACTTATCATCCGTGGAAAATAGGATCAATAGACTTCATTATCGGTGGATAATAGCCTCAGCCTGATTCCATGATCTGTAGCCTCCAGAATCGAAAGAAAATGACATTTCGGATAAATCGCCTGAAATCTGTGATGGTACCCCCTTTGGAATCTGCCAAAAATTGACCTGGAATAAATCCGCCCAATTTGGTGTTTAATGGACTCAATCATTGTTGGAGAATAGCCTCAGGTCGAATCCGTGATCTGTAGCCTTCAATATCCAAAGAAAATGGCCTTTCGTCGCCCAAGAAATTACGAAAATGGCATCCGAAAATAAATTGGCCCAATCAAGGCTTAACTGATTTATCATCAGTAGAGAATAGGATCAATAGACTTCATTATCAGTGGAGAATAGCCTCAGCCTGATTCCGTGATATGTAGCCTCCAGAATCGAAAGAAAATGGCATTTCGGATAAATCGCCCGAAATATGTGATGGTACCCCTTTGGAATCTGCCAAAAACTGACCCGGAATAAATCTGCCCAAATCGGTGCTTAATGGACTCAATCATCGTTGGAGAATAGCCTCAGGCAGAATCCGTGATCTGTAGCCTTCAATATCCAAAGAAAATGGTCTTTCGTCGCCCAAGAAATTACGAAAATGCCTTCCAAAAATAAATTGGCTCAAATCGATGCTTAACGGACTTATCATCCGTGGAGAATAGGATCAACAGACTTCATTATCGGTGGAGAATAACCTCAGCCTGATTCCGTGATCTGCAGCCTCCAGAATCTAAAGAAAATGGCATTTCGGAAAAATCGCCCGAAATCTATGATGTTACCCCTTTGGAATGTGCCAAAAATTGACCCGGAATAAATTCGCCCAAATCGGTGCTTAATGGACTCAATCATCATTGGAGAATAGCCTCAGGCCGAATCCGTGATCTGTAGCCTTCAATATCCAAAGAAAATGGCCTTTCGTCGCCCAAGAAATTACGAAAATGCCATCCGAAAATAAATTGGCCCAAATCGATGCTTAACGAACTTATCATCCGTGGAGAATAGGATCAATAGACTTCATTATCGGTGGAGAATAGCCTCAGCCTGATTCCATGATCTGTAGCCTCCAGAATCGAAAGAAAATGACATTTCGGATAAATCGCCCGAAATCTGTGATGGTACCCCTTTGGAATCTGCCAAAAATTGACCTGGAATAAATCCGCCCAATTTGGTGTTTAATGGACTCAATCATCGTTGGAGAATAGCCTCAGGTCGAATCCGTGATCTGTAGCCTTCAATATCCAAAGAAAATGGCCTTTCGTCGCCCAAGAAATTACGAAAATGGCATCCGAAAATAAATTGACCCAATCAAGGCTTAACGGATTTATCATCCGTGGAGAATAGGATCAATAGACTTCATTATCAGTGGAGAATACCCTCAGCCTGATTCCGTGATATGTAGCCTCCAGAATCGAAAGAAAATGGCATTTTGGATAAATCGCCCGAAATATGTGATGGTACCCCTTTGGAATCTGCCAAAAACTGACCCGGAATAAATCTGCCCAAATCCGTGCTTAATGGACTCAATCATCGTTGGAGAATAGCCTCAGGCAGAATCCGTGATCTGTAGCCTTCAATATCCAAAGAAAATGGTCTTTCGTCGCCCAACAAATTACGAAAATGCCTTCCAAAAATAAATTGGCTCAAATCGATGCTTAACAGACTTATCATCCGTGGAGAATAGGATCAACAGACTTCATTATCGGTGGAGAATAACCTCAGCATGATTCCGTGATCTGCAGCCTCCAGAATCGAAAGAAAATGGCATTTCGGATAAATCGCCCGAAATCTATGATGGTACCCCCTTTAGAATGTGCCAAAAATTGACCCGGAATAAATTCGCCCAAATCGGTGCTTAATGGACTCAATCATCATTGGAGAATAGCCTCAGGCCGAATCCGTGATCTGTAGCCTTCAATATCCAAAGAAAATGGCCTTTCGTCGCCCAAGAAATTACGAAAATGCCATCCGAAAATAAATTGGCCCAAATCGATGCTTAACGAACTTATCATCCGTGGAGAATAGGATCAATAAACTTCATTATCGGTGGAGAATAGCCTCAGCCTGATTCCGTGATCTTTAGCCTCCAAAATCGAAAGAAAATCGCATTTCGGATAAATCGCACGAAATCTGTGATGGTACCCCTTTGGAATCTGCCAAAAATTGACCCGGAATAAATCTGCCCAAATCGGTGCTTAATGGACTCAATCATCATTGGAGAATAGCCTCAGGCCGAATCCGTGATCAGTAGCCTTCAATATCCAAAGCAAATGGCCTTTCGTCGCCCAAGAAATTACGAAAATGCCATCCGAAAATAAATTGGCCCAAATCGATGCCTAACGGACTTATCATCCGTGGAGAATAGGATCAATAGACTTCATTATCGGTGGAGAATAGCCTCAGCCTGATTCCGTGATCTGTAGCCTCCAGAATCGAAAGAGAATGGCATTTCGGATAAATCGCACGAAATCTGTGATGGTGCCCCTTTGGAATGTGCCAAAAATAGACCCAGAATAAATCTGCCCAAATCGGTGCTTAATGCACTCAATCATCGTTGGAGAATACCCTCAGGCCGAATCCGTGATCTGTAGCCTTCAATAACCAAAGAAAATGGCCTTTCGTCGCCCAAGAAATTACGAAAATGCCATCCGAAAATAAATTGGCCCAAATCGATGCCTAACGGACTTATCATCCGTGGAGAATAGGATCAATAGTCTTCATTATCGGTGGAGAATAGCATCAGCCTGATTCTGGATCTGTAGCCTCCAGAATAAAAAAATTGGCATTGCGGATAAATCGCCCGAAATCTGTGATGGTACCCCTTTGGAATTTGTTAAAAATTGACCCGGAATAAATCTGCCCAAATCGGTGCTTAATGGACTCAATCATCATTGGAGAATAGCCTCATGCCGAATCCGTGATCTGTAGCCTTCAATATCCAAAGAAAATGGCCTTTCGTCGCCCAAGAAATTACGAAAATGCCATCCGAAAATAAATTGGCCCAAATCGAAGCTTAACGGATTTATCATCCATGGAGAATCGGATCAATAGACTTCATTATCGGTGGAGAATAGCCTCAGCCTGATTCCGTGATCTATAACCTCCAAAATCGAAATAAAATGGCATTTCGGATAAATCGCACGAAATCTGTGATGGTACCTCTTTAGAATCTGCCAAAAATTGACCCGGAATAAATCTGCCCAAATCGGTGCTTAATGGACTCAATCATCGTTGGAGAATAGCCTCAGGCCGAATCCGTGATCTGTAGCCTTCAATATCCAAAGAAAATGGCCTTTCGTCGCCCAAGAAATTACGAAAATGCCATCGGAAAATAAATTGGCCCAAATCGAGGCTTAACGGATTTATCATCCGTGGAGAATAGGATCAATAGACTTCATTATTGGTGGAGAATAGCCTCAGCCTGATTCCGTGATCTATAACCTCGAAAATCGAAAGAAAATGGCATTTCGGATAAATCGCCCGAAATCTGTGATGGTACCCATTTGGAATCTGCCAAAAATTGACCCGGAATAAATCTGCCCAAATCGGTGCTTAATGGACTCAATCATCGTTGGAGAATAGCCTCAGGCCGAATCCGTGATCTGTAGCCTTCAATATCCAAAGAAAATGGCCTTTCGTCGCCCAAGAAATTACGAAAATGCCATCCGAAAATAAATTGGCCCAAATCGATGCCTAACGGACTTATCATCCATGGAGAATAGGATCAATAGACTTCATTATCGGTGGAGAATAGCCTCAGCTTGATTGCGTGATCTGTAGCCTCCAGTATCAAAAAAATGGAATTGCGGATAAATCGCCCAAAATCTGTGATGGTACCCCTTTGGAATTTGCGAAAAATTGAACCGGAATAAATCTGCCCAAATCGGTGCTTAATGGACTCAATCATCATTGGAGAATAGCCTCTGGCCGAATCCGTGATCTGTAGCCTTCAATATCCAAAGAAAATGGCCTTTCGTCGCCCAAGAAATTACGAAAATGTCATCCGAAAATAAATTGGCCCAAATCGAAGCTTAACGGATTTATCATCCGTGGAGAATCGGATCAATAGACTTCATTATCGGTGGAGAATAGCCTAAGCCTGATTCCGTGATCTATAACCTCCAAAATCGAAAGAAAATGGCATTTCGGATAAATCGCACGAAATCTGTGATGGTACCTCTTTAGAATCTGCCAAAAATTTACCCGGAATAAATCTTCACAAATCGGTTCTTAATAGACTCAATCATCGTTGGAGAATAGCCTCAGGCCGAATCCGTGATCTGTAGCCTTCAATATCCAAAGAAAATGGGCTTTCGTCGCCCAAGAAATTACGAAAATGCCATCGGAAAATAAATTGGCCCAAATCGAGGCTTAACGGATTTATCATCCGTGGAGAATAGGATCAATAGACTTCATTATCGGTGGAGAATAACCTCAGCCTGATTCCGTGATCTATAACCTCGAAAATCGAAAGAAAAAGGCATTTCGGATAAATCGCCCTAAATCTGTGATGGTACCCATTTGGAATCTGCCAAAAATTGACCCGGAATAAATCTGCCCAAATCGGTGCTTAATGGACTCAATCATCGTTGGAGAATAGCCTCAGGCCGAATCCGTGATCTGTAGCCTTCAATATCCAAAGAAAATGGCCTTTCGTCGCCCAAGAAATTACGAAAATGCCATCCAAAAATAAATTGGCCCAAATCGATGCCTAACGGACTTATCATCCATGGAGAATAGGATCAATAGACTTCATTATCGGTGGAGAATAGCCTCAGCCTGATTCCGTGATCTGTAGCCTCCAGAATCGAAAGAGAATGGCATTTCGGATAAATCGCCCGAAATCTATGATGGTACCCCTTTGGAATGTGCCAAAAATTGACCCGAAATAAATCCGCCCAAATCGGTGCTTAATAGACTCAATCATCGTTGAAGAATAGCCTCAGGGCGAATCCGTGATCTGTAGCCTTCAATATTTAAAGAAAATGGACTTTCGTCGCCCAAGAAATTACGAAAATTCCATCCGAAAATAAATTGGCCCATATCGATGCTTAACGGAATTATCATCCGTGGAGAATAGGATCAATAGACTTCACTATCGGTGGAGAATAGCCTCAGCTTGATTCCGTGATCTGTAGCCTCCAGAATAAAAAAAATGGCATTGCGGATAAATCGCCCGAAATCTGTGATGGTACGCCTTTGGAATTTGCTAAAAATTGACCCGGAATAAATCTGCCCAAATCGGTGCTTAATGGACTCAATCATCATTGGAGAATAGCCTCAGGCCGAATCCGTGATCTGTAGCCTTCAATATCCAAAGAAAATGGCCTTTCCTCGCCCAAGAAATTATGAAAATGCCATCCGAAATAAATTGGCCCAAATCGAAGCTTAACGGATTTATCATCCGTGGAGAATCGGATCAATAGACTTCATTATCGGTGGAGAATAGCCTCAGCCTGATTCCGTGATCTATAACCTCCAAAATCGAAATAAAATGGCATTTCGGATAAATCGCACGAAATCTGTGATGGTACCTCTTTAGAATCTGCCAAAAATTGACCCGGAATAAATCTGCCCAAATCGGTGCTTAATGGACTCAATCATCGTTGGAGAATAGCCTCAGGCCGAATCCGTGATCTGTAGCCTTCATTATCCAAAGAAAATGGGCTTTCGTCGGCCAAGAAATTACGAAAATGCCATCGGAAAATAAATTGGCCCAAATCAAAGCTTAACGGATTTATCATCCGTGGAGAATAGGATCAATAGACTTCATTATCGGTGGAGAATAGCCTCAGCTTGAATCCGTTTTCTGTATCCTCCAGAATCGAAAGAGAATGGCATTTCGGATAAATTGCCCGAAATCTATGATGGTACCCCTTTGGAATGTGCCAAAAATTGACCCGAACTAAATCCGCCCAAATCGGTGCTTAATAGACTCAATCATCATTGAAGAATAGCCTCCGGGCGAATCCGTGATCTGTAGCCTTCAATATCTAGAGAAAATGGCCATTCGTCGCCCAAGAAATTACGAAAATGCCATCGGAAAATAAATTGGCCCAAATCGAGACTTAACGGACTTATCATCCGTGGAGAATAGGATCAATAGAATTCATTATCGGTGGAGAATAGCCTCCGCGTGATTCCGTTATCTTTAGCCTCCAGAATCGAAAGGAAATGGCATTTCGTATAAATCGCCCGAAAACTGTGATGGTACCCCTTTGGAATCTGCCAAAAATTGACTCGGAATTAATCTCCCCAAATCGGTGCTTAATGGACTCAATCATCATTGGAGAATAGCCTGAGGCCGAATCCGTGATCTGTAGACTTCAATATCCAAAGAAAATGGCCTTTCGTCGCCCAAGAAATTACGAAAATGCCATCCGAAAATAAATTGGCCCAAATCAATGCTTAACGGACTTATCATCCGTGGAGAATAGGATCAATAGACTTCATTATCGCTGGAGAATAGCCTCACCTTGATTCCGTGATCTGTAGCCTCCAGAATCGAAAGAAAATGGCATTTCGGATAAATAGCCCGAAATCTGTGATTGTACCCCTTTGGAATCTGCCAAAAATTGACCCGGAATAAATCTGCCCAAATCGGTGCTTATTGGACTCAATCATCGTTGGAAAATAGCCTCAGGGCGAGTCCGTGATATGTAGCCTTCAATATCCAAAGAAAATGGCCTTTCGTCGCCCAAGAAATTACGAAAATGTCATCGGAAAATTAATTGCCCCAAATCGAGGCTTAACGGATTTATCATCCGTGGAGAATAGGATTAATAGACTTCATTATCGGTGGAGAATAGCCTCAGCCTGATTCTGTGATCTGTAGCCTCCAGAATCGAAAGAAAATGGCATTTCGGACAAATCGCCCGAAATCTGTGATGGTACCCCTTTGGAATCTGCCAAAAATTGACCCGGAATAAATCTGCCCAAATCGGTGCTTAATGGACTCAATCATCGTTGGAGAATAGCCTCAGGCCGAATCCGTGATCTGTAGCCTTCAATATCCAAAGAAAATGGCCTTTCGTCGCCCAAGAAATTACGAAAATGCCATCCAAAAATAAATTGGCCCAAATCGAGGCTTAACGGATTTATCATCCGTGGAGAATAGGATCAATAGACTTCATTATCGGTGGAGAATAACCTCAGCCTGATTCCGTGATCTATAACCTCGAAAATCGAAAGAAAAAGGCATTTCGGATAAATCGCCCTAAATCTGTGATGCTACCCATTTGGAATCTGCCAAAAATTGACCCGGAATAAATCTGCCCAAATCGGTGCTTAATGGACTCAATCATCGTTGCAGAATAGCCTCAGGCCGAATCCGTGATCTGTAGCCTTCAATATCCAAAGAAAATGGCCTTTCGTCGCCCAAGAAATTACGAAAATGCCATCCAAAAATAAATTGGCCCAAATCGATGCCTAACGTACTTATCATCCATGGAGAATAGGATCAATAGACTTCATTATCGGTGGAGAATAGACTCAGCCTGATTTCGTGATCTGTACCCTCCAGAATCGAAAGAGAATGGCATTTCGGATAAATCGCCCGAAATCTATGATGGTACCCCTTTGGAATGTGCCAAAAATTGACCCGAAATAAATCCGCCCAAATCGGTGCTTAATAGACTCAATCATCGTTGAAGAATAGCCTCAGGGCGAATCCGTGATCTGTAGCCTTCAATATTTAAAGAAAATGGACTTTCGTCGCCCAAGAAATTACGAAAATGCCATCCGAAAATAAATTGGCCCATATCGATGCTTAACGGAATTATCATCCGTGGAGAATAGGATCAATAGACTTCACTATCGGTGGAGAATAGCCTCAGCTTGATTCCGTGATCTGTAGCCTCCATAATCAAAAAAATGGCATTGCGGATAAATCGCCCGAAATCTGTGATGGTACCCCTTTGGAATTTGCTAAAAATTGAACCGGAATAAATCTGCCCAAATCGGTGCTTAATGGACTCAATCATCATTGGAGAATAGCCTCAGGCCGAATCCGTGATCTGTAGCCTTCAATATCCAAAGAAAATGGCCTTTCCTCGCCCAAGAAATTACGAAAATGCCATCCGAAAATAAATTGGCCCAAATCGAAGCTTAACAGATTTATCATCCGTGGAGAATCGGATCAATAGACTTCATTATCGGTGGAGAATAGCCTCAGCCTGATTCCGTGATCTATAACCTCCAAAATCGAAATAAAATGGCATTTCGGATAAATCACACGAAATCTGTGATGGTCACTTTAGAATCTGCCAAAAATTGACCCGGAATAAATCTGCCCAAATCGGTGCTTAATGGACTCAATCATCGTTGGAGAATAGCCTCAGGCCGAATCCGTGATCTGTAGCCTTCATTATCCAAAGAAAATGGGCTTTCGTCGGCCAAGAAATTACGAAAATGCCATCGGAAAATAAATTGGCCCAAATCAAGGCTTAACGGATTTATCATCCGTGGAGAATAGGATCAATAGACTTCATTATCGGTGGAGAATAGCCTCAGCTTGAATCCGTGATCTGTATCCTCCAGAATCGAAAGAGAATGGCATTTCGGATAAATTGCCCGAAAACTATGATGGTACCCCTTTGGAATGTGCCAAAAATTGACCCGAACTAAATCCGCCCAAATCGGTGCTTAATAGACTCAATCATCGTTGAAGAATAGCCTCCGGGCGAATCCGTGATCTGTAGCCTTCAATATACAAAGAAAATGGCCTTTCGTCGCCCAAGAAATTACGAAAATGTCATCGGAAAATAAATTGGCCCAAATCGAGGCTTAACGGATTTATCATCCGTGGAGAATAGGATTAATAGACTTCATTATCGGTGGAGAATAGCCTCAGCCTGATTCTGTGATCTGTAGCCTCCAGAATCGAAAGAAAATGGCATTTCGGACAAATCGCCCGAAATCTGTGATGGTACCCCTTTGGAATCTGCCAAAAATTGACCCGGAATAAATCTGCCCAAATCGGTGCTTAATGGACTCAATCATCGTTGGAGAATAGCCTCAGGCCGAATCCGTGATTTGTAGCCTTCAATATCCAAAGAAAATGGCCTTTCGTCGCCCAAGAAATTACGAAAATGCCATCCAAAAATAAATTGGCCCAAATCGAGGCTTAACGGATTTATCATCCGTGGAGAATAGGATCAATAGACTTCATTATCGGTGGAGAATAACCTCAGCCTGATTCTGTGATCTATAACCTCGAAAATCGAAAGAAAAAGGCATTTTGGATAAATCGCCCTAAATCTGTGATGGTACCCATTTGGAATCTGCCAAAAATTGACCCGGAATAAATCTGCCCAAATCGGTGCTTAATGTACTCAATCATCGTTGGAGAATAGCCTCAGGCCGAATCCGTGATCTGTAGCCTTCAATATCCAAAGAAAATGGCCTTTCGTCGCCCAAGAAATTACGAAAATGCCATCCAAAAATAAATTGGCCCAAATCGATGCCTAACGGACTTATCATCCATGGAGAATAGGATCAATAGACTTCATTATCGGTGGAGAATAGCCTCAGCCTGATTTCGTGATCTGTACCCTCCAGAATCGAAAGAGAATGGCATTTTGGATAAATCGCCCGAAATCTATGATGGTACCCCTTTGGAATGTGCCAAAAATTGACCCGAAATAAATCCGCCCAAATCGGTGCTTAATAGACTCAATCATCGTTGAAGAATAGCCTCAGGGCGAATCCGTGATCTGTAGCCTTCAATATTTAAAGAAAATGGACTTTCGTCGCCCAAGAAATTACGAAAATGCCATCCGAAAATAAATTGGCCCATATCGATGCTTAACGGAATTATCATCCGTGGAGAATAGGATCAATAGACTTCACTATAGGTGGAGAATAGCCTCAGCTTGATTCCGTGATCTGTAGCCTCCATAATCAAAAAAATGGCATTGCGGATAAATCGCCCGAAATCTGTGATGGTACCCCTTTGGAATTTGCTAAAAATTGAACCGGAATAAATCTGCCCAAATCGGTGCTTAATGGACTCAATCATCATTGGAGAATAGCCTCAGGCCGAATCCGTGATCTGTAGGCTTCAATATCCAAAGAAAATGGCCTTTCCTCGCCCAAGAAATTACGAAAATGCCATCCGAAAATAAATTGGCCCAAATCGAAGATTAACGGATTTATCATCCGTGGAGAATCGGATCAATAGACTTCATTATCGGTGGAGAATAGCCTCAGCCTGATTCCGTGATCTATAACCTCCAAAATCGAAATAAAATGGCATTTCGGATAAATCGCACGAAATCTGTGATGGTACCTCTTTAGAATCTGCCAAAAATTGACCCGGAATAAATCTGCCCAAATCGGTGCTTAATGGACTCAATCATCGTTGGAGAATAGCCTCAGGCCGAATCCGTGATCTGTAGCCTTCATTATCCAAAGAAAATGGGCTTTCGTCGGCCAAGAAATTACGAAAATGCCATCGGAAAATAAATTGGCCCAAATCAAGGCTTAACGGATTTATCATCCGTGGAGAATAGGATCAATAGACTTCATTATCGGTGGAGAATAGCCTCAGCTTGAATCCGTGATCTGTATCCTCCAGAATCGAAAGAGAATGGCATTTCGGATAAATTGCCCGAAATCTATGATGGTACCCCTTTGGAATGTGCCAAAAATTGACCCGAACTAAATCCGCCCAAATCGGTGCTTAATAGACTCAATCATCGTTGAAGAATAGCCTCCGGGCGAATCCGTGATCTGTAGCCTTCAATATCTAGAGAAAATGGCCTTTCGTCGCCCAAGAAATTACGAAAATGCCATCGGAAAATAAATTGGCCCAAATCGAGGCTTAACGGACTTATCATCCGTGGAGAATAGGATCAATAGAATTCATTATCGGTGGAGAATAGCCTCCGCGTGATTCCGTTATCTTTAGCCTCCAGAATCGAAAGGAAATGGCATTTCGTATAAATCGCCCGAAAACTGTGATGGTACCCCTTTGGAATCTGCCAAAAATTGACTCGGAATTAATCTGCACAAATCGGTGCTTAATGGACTCAATTATCATTGGAGAATAGCCTGAGGCCGAATCCGTGATCTGTAGACTTCAATATCCAAAGAAAATGGCCTTTCGTCGCCCAAGAAATTACGAAAATGCCATCCGAAAATAAATTGGCCCAAATCAATGCTTAACGGACTTATCATCCGTGGAGAATAGGATCAATAGACTTCATTATCGCTGGAGAACAGCCTCACCTTGATTCCGTAATCTGTAGCCTCCAGAATCGAAAGAAAATGGCATTTCGGATAAATAGCCCGAAATCTGTGATTGTACCCCTTTGGAATCTGCCAAAAATTGACCCGGAATAAATCTGCCCAAATCGGTGCTTATTGGACTCAATCATCGTTGGAAAATAGCCTCAGGGCGAGTCCGTGATATGTAGCCTTCAATATCCAAAGAAAATGGCCTTTCGTCGCCCAAGAAATTACGAAAATGTCATCGGAAAATAAATTGGCCCAAATCGAGGCTTAACGGATTTATCATCCGTGGAGAATAGGATTAATAGACTTCATTATCGGTGGAGAATAGCCTCAGCCTGATTCTGTGATCTGTAGCCTCCAGAATCGAAAGAAAATGGCATTTCGGACAAATCGCCCGAAATCTGTGATGGTACCCCTTTGGAATCTGCCAAAAATTGACCCGGAATAAATCTGCCAAAATCGGTGATTCATGGACTCAATAATCATTGGAGAATAGCCTGAGGCCGAATCCATGATCTGTAGACTTCAATATCCCAAGAAAATGGCCTTTCGTCGCCCAAGAAATTACGAAAATGCCATTAGAAAATAAATTGGCCCAAATCGAGGCTTAACGGATTTATCATCCGTGGAGAATAGGATCAATAGACTTCATTATCGGTGGAGAATAGCCTCAGCCTGATTCCGTGATCTGTAGCCTCCAGAATCGAAAGAAAATGGCATTTCGGACAAATTGCCAGAAATCTGTGATGGTACCCCTTTGGAATCTGCCAAAAATTGACATGGAATAAATCTGCCCAAATCGGTGCTTAATGGACTCAATCATCGTTTGAGAATAGCCTCTGGCCGAATCCGTGATCTGTAGACTTCAATATCCAAAGAAATTGGCCTTTTGTCGCCCAAGAAATTAACAAAATGCCATCCGAAAATAAATTGGCCCAAATCAATGCTTAACGGACTTATCATCCATGGAGAATAGGATCAATAGACTTCATTATCGGTGGAGAATAGTCTCGGAATGATTCCTTGATCTGTAGCCTCCAGAATCGAAAGAAAATGGCATTTCGGATAAATCGCCCGAAATCTGTGATGGTACCCCTTTGGAATCTGCCAAAAATTGACCCGGAATAAATCTTCCCAAATCGGTGCTTAATGGACTCAATCATCGTTGGAGAATAGCCTCAGGGCGAGTCCGAGATCTGTAGCCTTCAATATCCAAAGAAAATGGCCTTTCGTCACCCAAGAAATTACGAAAATGCCATCCGAAAATAAATTGGCCCAAATTGATGCCTAACGGACTTATCATCCGTGGAGAATAGGATCAATAGACTTCATTATCGGTGGAGAATAGACTCAGCCTGATTCCGTGATCTGTAGCCTCCAGAATCAAAAGAAAATAGCATTTCGGACAAATCGCCCGAAATCTGTGATGGTACCCCTTTGGAATCTGCCAAAAATTGACCCGGAATAAATCTGCCCAAATCGGTGCTTAATGGACTCAATCATCGTTGGAGAATAGCCTCAGGGCGAATCCGTGATCTGTAGCCTTCAATATCCATAGAAAATGGCCTTTCGTCGCCCAAGAAATTACGAAAATGCAATCCGAAAATAAATTGGCCCAAATCGAGGCTTAACGGACTTATCATCCGTGGAGAATAGGATCAATAGAATTCATTATCGGTGGAGAATAGCCTCAGCCTGATTCCGTGATCTGTAGCCTCCAGAATCGAAAGAAAATGGCATTTCGGACAAATCGCCCGAAATCTTTGATTGTACCCCTTTGGAATCTGCCAAAAATTGACCTGGAATAAATCTGCCCAAATCGGTGCTTAATGGACTCAATCATCACTGGAGAATAGCCTCTGGCCGAATCCGTGATCTGTAGACTTCAATATCCAAAGAAAATGGCCTTTCGTCGCCCAAGAAATTACGAAAATGCCATCCGAAAATAAATTAGCCCAAATCAATGCTTAACGGACTTATCATCCGTGGAGAATAGGATCAATAGACTTCATTATCGGTGGAGAATAGCCTCAGCCTGATTCCGTGATCTGTAGCCTCCAGAATCAAAAGAAAATAGCATTTCGGACAAATCGCCCGAAATCTGTGATGGTACCCCTTTGGAATCTGCCAAAAATGGATCGCGAATAAATCTGCCCAAATCGGTGCTTAATGGACTCAATCATCGTTGGAGAATAGCCTCAGGCCGAATCCGTGATCTGTAGCCTTTAATATCCAAAGAAAATGGCCTTTCGTCGCCCAAGAAATTACAAAAATGCCATAGGAAAATAAATTGGCCCAAATCGAGGCTTAACGGATTTATCATCCGTGGAGAATAGGATCAATAGACTTCATTATCGGTGGAGAATAGCCTCAGCCTGATTCCGTGATCTGTAGCCTCCAGAATCGAAAGAAAATGGCATTTTGGACAAATCGCCCGAAATCTGTGATGGTACCTCTTTAGAATCTGCCAAAAATTGACCCGGAATAAATCTGCCCAAATAAGTGCTTAATGGACTCAATCATCATTGGAGAATAGCCTCATGCCGAATCCGTGATCTGTAGCCTTCAATATTTAAAGAAAATGGCCTTACGTCGCCCAAGAAATTACGAAAATGCCATCAGAAAATAAATTGGCCAAAATCGAGGCTTAACGGATTTATCATCCGTGAATAGGATCAATAGACTTCATTATCGGTGGAGAATATCCTCAGCCTGATTCCGTGATCTGTAGCCTCCAGAATCGAAAGAAAATGGCATTTCGGATAAATCGCCCGAAATCTATGATAGTACCCCTTTGGAATGTGCCAAAAATTGACCCGGAATAAATATTCCCAAATCGGTGCTTAATGGACTCAATCATCGTTGGAGAATAGCCTCAGGGCGAATCCGTGATCTGTAGCCTTCAATATCCATAGAAAATGGCCTTTCGTCGCCCAAGAAAATATGAAAATGCCATCCGAAAATAAATTGGCCCAAATCGAGGCTTAACGGATTAATCATCCGTGGAGAATAGGATCAATAGAATTCATTATCGGTGGAGAATAGCATCAGCCTGATTCCGTGATCTGTAGCCTCCAGAATCGAAAGAAAATGGCATTTCGGACAAATCGCCCGAAATCTTTGATTGTACCCCTTTGGAATCTGCCAAAAATTGACCAGGAATAAATCTGCCCAAATCGGTGCTTAATGGACTCAATCATCACTCGAGAATAGCCTCTGGCCGAATCCGTGATCTGTAGACTTCAATATCCAAAGAAAATGGCCTTTCGTCGCCCAAGAAATTACGAAAATGCCATCCGAAAATAAATTGGCCCAAATCAATGCTTAACGGACTTATCATCCATGGAGAATAGGATCAATAGACTTCATTATCGGTGGAGAATAGCCTCGGCTTGATTCCGTGATCTGTAGCCTCCAGAATCGAAAGAAAATGGCATTTCGGATAAATCGCCCGAAATCTGTGATGGTACCCCTTTGGAATCTGCCAAAAATTGACCCGGAATAAATCTGCCTAAATCGGTGCTTAATGGACTCAATCATCGTTGGAGAATAGCCTCAGGGCGAGTCCGTGATCTGTAGCCTTCAATATCCAAAGAAAATAACCTTTCGTCGCATAAGAAATTACGCAAATGCCATCCCAAAATAAATTGGCCCAAATCGAGGCTTAACGGACTTATCATCCGTGTAGAATAGGATCAATAGAATTCATTATTGGTGGAGAATAGCCTCAGCCTGATTCCGTGATCTGTAGCCTCCAGAATCGAAAGAAAATGGCATTTCGTATAAATCGCACGAAATCTGTGATGGTACCCCTTTGGAATCTGCCAAAAATTGACCCAGAATAAATCCGCCCAAATTGGTGCTTAATGGATTCAATCATCATTAGAGAATAGCCTCAGGCCGTATCCGTGATCTGTAGCCTTCAATATCCAAAGAAAATGACTTTTCGTCGCCCAAGAAATTACGAAAATGCCATCCGAAAATAAATTGGCTCAAATCGATGCTTAACGGACTTATCTTCCGTGGAGAATAGGATCAATAGACTTCATTATCGGTGGAGAATAGCCTCCGCCTGATTCCGTGATCTGTAGCCTCCAGAATCGAAAGTAAATGGCATTTCAGATGAATCGCCCGAAATCTGTGATGGTACCCCTTTGGAATCTGCCAAAAATTGACCTGGAATAAATCTGCCCAAATCGGTGCTTAATGGACTCAATCATCGTTGGAGAATAGCCTCATGGCGAATCCGTGATCTGTAGAATTCAATATCCAAAGAAAATGGCCTTTCGTTGCCCAAGAAATTACAAAAATGCCATCCGAAAATAAATTGGCCCAAATCGAGGCTTAACGGACTTATCATCCGTGTAGAATAGGATCAATAGAATTCATTATCGGTGGAGAATAGCCTCAGCCTGATTCCGTGATCTGTAGCCTCCAGAATCGAAAGAAAATGGCATTTCGTATAAATCGCACGAAATCTGTGATGGTACCCCTTTGGAATCTGCCAAAAATTGACCCAGAATAAATCCGCCCAAATTGGTGCTTAATGGATTCAATCATCATTAGAGAATAGCCTCAGGCCGTATCCGTGATCTGTAGCCTTCAATATCCAAAGAAAATGACTTTTCGTCGCCCAAGAAATTACGAAAATGCCATCCGAAAATAAATTGGCCCAAATCGATGCTTAACGGACTTATCTTCCGTGGAGAATAGGATCAATAGACTTCATTATCGGTGGAGAATAGCCTCCGCCTGATTCCGTGATCTGTAGCCTCCAGAATCGAAAGTAAATGGCATTTCAGATGAATCGCCCGAAATCAGTGATGGTACCTCTTTGGAATCTGCCAAAAATTGACCTGGAATAAATCTGCCCAAATCGGTGCTTAATGGACTCAATCATCGTTGGAGAATAGCCTCATGGCGAATCCGTGATCTGTAGCCTTCAATATCTAAAGAAAATGTTCTTTCGTAGCCCAAGAAATTACGAAAATGCCATCCGAAAATAAATTGGCCCAAATCGAGGCTTAACGAACTTATCATCCGTGGAGAATAGGATCAATAGAATTCATTATCGGTGGAGAATAGCCTCAGCCTGATTCCGTGATCTGTAGCCTCCAGAATCGAAAGAAAATGGCATTTCGAATAAATCGCCCGAAATCTGTGATGGTACCCCTTTGGAATCTGCCAAAAATTGACCCGGAATAAATCTGCCCAAATCGGTGCTTAATGGACTCAATCATCGTTGGAGAATAGCCTCAGGGCGAGTCCGTGATCTGTAGCCTTCAATATCCAAAGAAAATAACCTTTCGTCGCCCAAGAAATTACGCAAATGCCATCCCAAAATAAATTGGCCCAAATCGAGGCTTAACGGACTTATCATCCGTGTAGAATAGGATCAATAGAATTCATTATTGGTGGAGAATAGCCTCAGCCTGATTCCGTGATCTGTAGCCTCCAGAATCGAAAGAAAATGGCATTTCGTATAAATCGCACGAAATCTGTGATGGTACCCCTTTGGAATCTGCCAAAAATTGACCCAGAATAAATCCGCCCAAATTGGTGCTTAATGGATTCAATCATCATTAGAGAATAGCCTCAGGCCGTATCCGTGATCTGTAGCCTTCAATATCCAAAGAAAATGACTTTTCGTCGCCCAAGAAATTACGAAAATGCCATCCGAAAATAAATTGGCCCAAATCGATGCTTAACGGACTTATCTTCCGTGGAGAATAGGATCAATAGACTTCATTATCGGTGGAGAATAGCCTCCGCCTGATTCCGTGATCTGTAGCCTCCAGAATCGAAAGTAAATGGCATTTCAGATGAATCGCCCGAAATCAGTGATGGTACCTCTTTGGAATCTGCCAAAAATTGACCTGGAATAAATCTGCCCAAATCGGTGCTTAATGGACTCAATCATCGTTGGAGAATAGCCTCATGGCGAATCCGTGATCTGTAGCCTTCAATATCTAAAGAAAATGTTCTTTCGTAGCCCAAGAAATTACGAAAATGCCATCCGAAAATAAATTGGCCCAAATCGAGGCTTAACGAACTTATCATCCGTGGAGAATAGGATCAATAGAATTCATTATCGGTGGAGAATAGCCTCAGCCTGATTCCGTGATCTGTAGCCTCCAGAATCGAAAGAAAATGGCATTTCGAATAAATCGCCCGAAATCTGTGATGGTACCCCTTTGGAATCTGCCAAAAATTGACCCGGAATAAATCTGCCCAAATCGGTGCTTAATGGACTCAATCATCGTTGGAGAATAGCCTCAGGGCGAGTCCGTGATCTGTAGCCTTCAATATCCAAAGAAAATAACCTTTCGTCGCCCAAGAAATTACGCAAATGCCATCCCAAAATAAATTGGCCCAAATCGAGGCTTAACGGACTTATCATCCGTGTAGAATAGGATCAATAGAATTCATTATTGGTGGAGAATAGCCTCAGCCTGATTCCGTGATCTGTAGCCTCCAGAATCGAAAGAAAATGGCATTTCGTATAAATCGCACGAAATCTGTGATGGTACCCCCTTTGGAATCTGCCAAAAATTGACCCAGAATAAATCCGCCCAAATTGGTGCTTAATGGATTCAATCATCATTAGAGAATAGCCTCAGGCCGTATCCGTGATCTGTAGCCTTCAATATCCAAAGAAAATGACTTTTCGTCGCCCAAGAAATTACGAAAATGCCATCCGAAAATAAATTGGCCCAAATCGATGCTTAACGGACTTATCTTCCGTGGAGAATAGGATCAATAGACTTCATTATCGGTGGAGAATAGCCTCCGCCTGATTCCGTGATCTGTAGCCTCCAGAATCGAAAGTAAATGGCATTTCAGATGAATCGCCCGAAATCTGTGATGGTACCCCTTTGGAATCTGCCAAAAATTGACCTGGAATAAATCTGCCCAAATCGGTGCTTAATGGACTCAATCATCATTGGAGAATAGCCTCATGGCGAATCCGTGATCTGTAGAATTCAATATCCAAAGAAAATGGCCTTTCGTTGCCCAAGAAATTACAAAAATGCCATCCGAAAATAAATTGGCCCAAATCGAGGCTTAACGGACTTATCATCCGTGTAGAATAGGATCAATAGAATTCATTATCGGTGGAGAATAGCCTCAGCCTGATTCCGTGATCTGAAGCCTCCAGAATCGAAAGAAAATGGCATTTCGTATAAATCGCACGAAATCTGTGATGGTACCCCTTTGGAATCTGCCAAAAATTGACCCAGAATAAATCCGCCCAAATTGGTGCTTAATGGATTCAATCATCATTAGAGAATAGCCTCAGGCCGTATCCGTGATCTGTAGCCTTCAATATCCAAAGAAAATGACTTTTCGTCGCCCAAGAAATTACGAAAATGCCATCCGAAAATAAATTGGCCCAAATCGATGCTTAACGGACTTATCTTCCGTGGAGAATAGGATCAATAGACTTCATTATCGGTGGAGAATAGCCTCCGCGCCTGATTCCGTGATCTGTAGCCTCCAGAATCGAAAGTAAATGGCATTTCAGATGAATCGCCCGAAATCTATGATGGTACCCCTCTGGAATCTGCCAAAAATTGACCTGGAATAAATCTGCCCAAATCGGTGCTTAATGGACTCAATCATCGTTGGAGAATAGCCTCATGGCGAATCCGTGATCTGTAGCCTTCAATATCTAAAGAAAATGTTCTTTCGTAGCCCAAGAAATTACGAAAATGCCATCCGAAAATA